>ONZH01011021.1:0-127582 GCA_900303285.1 Rhinella marina | reverse complement strand
TCCCTGCCTGCTTGCCTCAGTCGGCCCTAGGCGGCCGCGGACAACACAGGTGACGGTCCCTGCTCTGTATAAGTGCACAGGAGGAACAGGGAACAATTGGAGAGACAAACACAGACGAAACAAACACAATATAGAATAGTCAGCAAGCCGGGTTATGCACAGGAGATAACGCAATACCGGGGGTGAAGCAAAGAGAGGTCAAAGTCCAAGTCAGGGTCAAACAGCAATCAAAACTAGGTCGCACAAGCACTGATCAAAGTAGTAACGCTAATCACAGGCATTGGAGGCAAAAGTGGCTTTAAATAGCCCTCCCAGGTCATGTGACGGGGCCAGCGTCACATGACCTCATTTGCATACCGAGCAGCTGCCAACTGACCAGCTCAAATATGCACCAAATTGGTCTGTGCGTGGCCAGCGCCACATGACCAAACCCAATATATAAGAATTGACGCGCTCAGATGTCCCCGCTGGCTGACAAGACAGCACTGAACCGCATTGAGCAGTCTCCTGCGTCCTCGGTCCGGGCGGGCGCGGCCAGAGGGGAAGCGCGCGACGCCGGCTCCCCGCGTTTACAGTACCCCCCCCTTCACGAGGGGCCACCGGACCCTTAGGGGAGCAGGCTTTTCAGGATGCTGCGATGAACTCCTAACAATCGTCTGCATGCATCCTGCTCAAGCGGTACCAAGATCTGTCCTCAGGCCCAAATCCCTTCCAGTGTACAAGTACTGAAAGGAATTCCGGACTTCCTCACGTCAATGACTCTAGAATCTCGTGCTCCACTTGTCCCTCCACCTCGACCGGGGCGGGGCACCTCTGGACCAGGGAGCAACATAACGCTTCAGCAAAGACATGTGAAAAACATTGAAACGCGAAGGGGTCAGGTAAACACAATTCAAACGACACCGGATTGATCACCTTGGTGATCCTGTATGGACCAATGAAGCGAGGCGCAAACTTATAGGATGGTACTTTCATACGTAGATTTTTTTGACAACCATACCATGTCCCCCACCTTGAAATTCACCACCCTTAGAACGTTCTTATCGAGCTTAGTTTTTTGAATCCTTTGGGCTCTTTCCAGGTTTGACTGAACCTGTGCCCAAACTGTGCACAGTTCCTGAGAGAGAGCATTGCTCTGGGACCGCCGAAACAGCTGGAGAAAAGGACCAAAGCGCGGATGAAACCCCATGTTGCAGAAAAACAGCGATACCCCAGAAGACGAATTCACGGTTATTAATCGCAACTCGCCAGAGACAGGAATCTGGCCCACACATGCTGGTTATCAGCAACATAACATCTGAGATATTGCTCAACGACTGATTAGACGTTCAGTCTGACCATTGGTCTCTGGATGAAAGGCTGACGAAAAGGATAAAGGAAATATCAATCTTCTTACAGAAGCCCTCCAGAATTTAGACACAAAACTGCACCCCCCTGTCAGAAACAATATTCTCAGGAACACTGTGTAGTTTAACTATGTGGTCCATAAAATACGGAAGCCAAAACTTTGCAGAGGGTAATTTACACAAAGGAATAAAGTGACACATCTTGCTGAATCTGTCCACCACTACAAGAATCACGGTTTACCCTCAGAGCATGGCAAATCCGTGATGAAGTCCATGGACAGATGTGACCAAGGTCTACCAGGTATGGGTAATGGACGCAAACTCACCCATAGGCCGTGTTTGGGATTCTTGGATCTGCACAAGTATGCACGCATTACCCAAAAGCCTGAACATCTCGGGGATGATTGAACCACAATACTGCCTGAGACCAACTCCTTGTGGCTTGACCAGAGTCCACATAAAACAGAGCTATGGCACTCACCAGCAGTCGCAACGCAAATGAGCTGGCACAAATAACTTGTCATTGGGAGTACCATGGGAGCAAGATGTTTGTCCTGCCACGATTTCAGAGCGAGATCAGATGAGGTAGCGGGCTACGATGATGTCAGCTGGCAGGATGGGCTCAGGAGGGACGTCAGGAGGCTGATACGCTCTGGAAACTTCGGGATAAGGCATCGGCCTTAATGTTCTTGCTTCCAGGTCTGAAGGTAACACAAAAGTCAAAACGAGTAAAGAACAAAGCCCACCTCGCCTGTCTGGGGATTCAATCGCTTAGCAGATTCCAGAAACATCAAATTCTTAATGATCCGTGAGGACCGTAATGCGGTGTAATGCCCCTTCTAAAAAATGACGCCATTCCTCCAAAATGCCCACTTGATTGCTAGTACATCCCTATTACCAATGTCATAGTTTCTCTCGGCAGGAGAGAACTTGCGGGAGAAGAAGGCGCATGGCTTGAGATTAGTTAAGGTGGAAGACCCCTGGGACAGTACTGCCCCCACACCATCTTCAGATGCATCCACCTCAACTACAAACGGCTTATTTGATCAGGCTGGATCAGCACAGGAGCATCAACAAAAAAACTGCTTTAGCTTTTCAAAAGCTTCAATAGCTGCAGGGACCAGTTGACTAAATCAGCTCCCTTGCGGGTCAAATCCGTAATGGTTTGGCTATAACAGAAAAATTTTTGATAAATTTCCGATAGAAATAGTTAAAACCCAGAAATCGCTGGAGCGCCTTTCAGAGAGGAAGGTCGCACCCAATCTACAATGGCCTGTACCTTACCCGGGTCCATTCTTGAAGGAAAAAGGGGTGAGAATGTATCCCAAAAAGGTCACTTCCTGAACACCAAAGATACACTTCTCCCCTTTGGACAAACAACTTGTTCTCACGCAACACCTCCAGCACTTGCCTGGTGTGGGATACGTGACTCTCCCAGTCTGTAGAAAAAATCAAGATGTCATCAATATAGACAATTACAAATTTTCCAATAAATGGTCTAAAAATGTCATTGACAAAATTTTGGAACACCGCAGGAGCATTACTTAACCCGAAGGGCATTACTAGGTACTCATAATGACCCTCCGGGGTATTAAAGGCAGTTTTCCATTCATCACCCTCACGGATTCTGATCAGGTGTACGCCCCCTTCAGATCTAGCTTAGTAAACCAACAAGCACCCTGAACCTGATTCAACAAATCAGGAATAAGGGGCAGCGTGGTACCTGTTTTTTAACAGTAATTTATTGAGTTCCCTGTAATCAATACAGGGCCTCAACCCTCCATCCTTTTTCCCGACAAAGAAAAATCCTGCCCCCATGGGGAGAAACAGAAGGCCGGATGTGACCCTTGGCCAGACTCTCCTTGAGATAATCCCTCATAGACTGACGCTCTGGAGTAGAGAGATTATAGATACGGCCCTTGGGATATCTGGACCCCTCAATAATATCGATGGCACAATCATATTGCCGGTGGAGGAGGGAGGAACTCAGTCCTCGGACATGGAGAAAACGTCCGAAAAATCCTTGATGTACTCAGGTAAGAAAAGAGACTCAGTAGTACCTCCCAACTGCAATACAGATTTGCAACACTTGTCACAATTCAGCCCCCATTTTTCTAATTCACCTGTTGACCAATTGATTACAGGATTGTGGTCCTGCAACCAAGGTAAACCAAGAACTAGATCAGCAGGTAAATTTTTTAAAACCCAAAAAACACATTTTTCGGAATGCGAAATCCCCACCGTCAGGGTCACACTAGGAGTACAGAACTCGATCCTCCCATTATTTAGGGGAGTGGAGTCGGAGGGCGATAATTTGAATACCCTCCTTAAAGGGACCATCGGTAAACCCACAGACTGTACAAAATCAAAATTAATAAAATTTGCAGCAGAACCAGAGTCAACAAAAGCCTTTCCAGAACCCCTGAATTGATCATATGCAATGGAGATGGGTACTAAAATCTTTCTCCTTACCACTGCTTGGGGTTACCTTACCTCCCCACCGGAGATCTCCTAGAGGGCGGAAGTTTTGGACACTGCTGGAGCCAGTGGTTCACCTCACCGCAGTAGAAGCAGGCTCCCTTTAGTATGGCCTGTGATTCTGTCACGGGGGAGACAAGGGAAGGTGCCGCCCTGTACTGAATACCCCCCGTTCTCTCCCTGCCTGCTTGCCTCAGTCGGCCCCTAGGCGGCCGCGGACAACCACAGGTTGACGGTCCCTGCTCTGTATAAGTGCACAGGGAGGAACAGGGAACAATTGGAGAGACAAACACAGACGAAAACAAACACAATATCAGAATAGTCAGCAAGCCGGGTCATACACAGGAGATAACGTCAATACCAGGGGTGAAGCAAGAGAGGTCGAGGTCGAAGTCCAAGTCCAAGGTCAGGGTCAGGGTTCAAACAGCAATCAAACACTAAGGTCGCACAAGCACTGATCAAAGTTAGTAACGCTAATCACAGGCATCTGAGTGAGGCAGTTGCCATCTTTAAATAGCCCGCCCAGGATCATGTGATGTGGCCAGCAATCACATGACCTGAGGCGGAGCAAGCTGTCAAAACAATATGTAAAGTAGCCATGTGGTGTGATCAGCACCACATGGCTAAACCCAAACAGAGAATTAACACATGAAGTGCTGGCTGACAAGACCAGCACTTCAATTCCCTATTGCTCGTCTCTAGGGGGGCGGAGAGGTCTGGTGACGTCGTGCAGAGGGAGCGCGACGCCGACCTCGCGTGACAGCTGGACCTGGAGTTGTTCCCACCAATTATAATATAGCATTTCAATATCAATAAAGGGCATAATAATACTGTAGATATGTAGATATGAGATATGGTGCAAATAGAGCCATATTAGATGATAGGTAAATTAAATAGTTCAATAACCTCGAATTCCAGAGGACTATCTACTTATTAATGACTTAACATTGCTCCTTATAGAGATGAGCGAGTAGTGAAATATTCGAAAGTTCGAAATTCGATTCGAATAGACTGCGAAATTCGACTATTCGACCGGATATCGAATCCCATTAAAGTCTATGGGAAAAAAATGCTCGCCACTTGGAAATCTCAATTCGACCACTTGGAGGTCACCAAGTCCACCCTGGAACCTCAGAAAAGGATGCCAACACTGCTGGAATGCAACTGGGACAGCAGGGGAAGCATGTCTGGGTGCATATAACGCGCCCAAGTCGCACTATTACGCCACTATCACAGCCTCTCAACAATACACTCCAAACACAATCTAACCTCTCTGTAAAGTGAGACCATACAAGGAAACCTTCTTTCCTCTACATTGCCATGGACCCCAAGCCAAACTAGACAAAAAAAAGATGAAATTCTGCACCCCTTAAAATCACGTTGCCTATGACAACCACAGATGGCATAGGCAAGGGGGAAAGCAAATAGACCCCACCCCTAATTGTCATTGTGTGTGTGTGTGAGATGTGGTCAGACATGTCTTCTTTAAAATGTAAAAACAACTCAAACACATGCAGAAGCCTTAAAATGCCCAAATTGTTGGCGCTTGAGATGTCAGTGACCCGACCTGGCCCAGTGTCATGTCTAGCAGGTAAAGCAGTGGGGATGTTGAGGGATGCGTAGGACCGCAAAAGGCAGGAAGAGGCCGTGGGCTGGCCAGAGGCTCATGGAAAATTTTGTGGCGGCCCAAGAGGTGACACCTCTTAAAAATTATGTGGAGGCCCAAGAGGTGAGACCTCTTAAAAATTATGTGGAGGCCCAAGAGTTGACACCTCTTAAAAATTATGTGGAGGCCCAAGAGGTGAGACCTCTTAAACATTTTGCGCAGGCCCAAGAGGTGAGACCTCTTAAACATTTTGTGGAGGCCCAAGAGGTGAGACCTCTTAAACATTTTGTGGAGGCCCAAGAGGTGAGACCTCTTAAAAATTATGTGGAGGCCCAAGAGGTGAGACCTGTTAAAAATTATGTGGAGGCCCAAGAGGTGAGACCTGTTAAAGATTTTGTGGAGGCCCAAGAGGTGAGACGTATTAAAAATTATGTGGAGGCCCAAGAGGGGAGACCTGTTAAAGATTTTGTGGAGGCCCAAGAGGTGAGACGTATTAAAAATTATGTGGAGGCCCAAGAGGGGAGACCCGTTAAAAATTATGTGGAGGCCCAAGAGGTGAGACCTGTTAAACATTTTGTGGAGGCCCAAGAGGTG
Organism: Rhinella marina; assembly: GCA_900303285.1. Lineage (NCBI taxonomy): Eukaryota > Metazoa > Chordata > Amphibia > Anura > Bufonidae > Rhinella > Rhinella marina. Next base: position 121,558 of record ONZH01011021.1, on the reverse strand, counting down.
AGACGTATTAAAAATTATGTGGAGGCCCAAGAGGTGAGACCTGTTAAACATTTTGTGGAGGCCCAAGAGGTGAGACGTATTAAAAATTATGTGGAGGCCCAAGAGGTGAGACCTGTTAAACATTTTGTGGAGGCCCAAGAGGTGAGACGTATTAAAAATTATGTGGAGGCCCAAGAGGGGAGACCTCTTAAAAATTATGTGGAGGCCCAAGAGGTGAGACCTCGTAAACATTTTGCGCAGGCCCAAGAGGTGAGACCTCTTAAAAATTATGTGGAGGCCCAAGAGGTGAGACCTCTTAAACATTTTGTGGAGGCCCAAGAGGTGAGCCATAAATATAAAAATTTTTCTGATTTACGGACCAATTCTACGGCGGTTAAGGAGGAGGAGGAGGAGGTGGAGGAGGAAATGGCACTTCATACACATGGCACTTCACTTTTGGCTGCTTTCCACGGTTGGAGAAGCAAAGTCCGGGTCAATCCACTTGCTGTTCATTTTGATTAGCGTCAGCCTGTCGGCACTGTCGGTTGACAGGCGGCTGCGCTTATCGGTGATAATGCCCCCGGCAGCGCTGAACACCCTTTCTGATAGCACGCTGGCGGCAGGGCAGGCAAGCACCTCCAAGGCGTACAGGGACAGTTCCAGCCACGTGTCCAACTTGGATTGCGAAGACCCAGTACAGTTTGTTCTCCACTATCCGGACAACACGTGTGTCCCGGGAAAAGCAGCCCAGCATGAAGTCAGCCATGTGTGCCAGACTCTGAATAGGCATGACGTCACTGCCCCCACCAGAAGGATCACTTGCCATTTCCTCCTCTTCCTCTTCCGCCTCCTCTCCGCCCCATCCGCGCTGAACCAATGGGACGCACACAGCCTGACTGCTACCCTCGCCGCCAGCATCCTCCTCCTCTTCCACAGCCACCTCCACGTCGTCCTCCTCCTCCTCATCCTCCTCCTCCTGCAACTGCCACCGTGAAGCAGACAAAAGTGTGGTCTGACTGTGTAGCTCCGTTGCGTCTCCTCCTGCCCCCGTCTCCTCTGTGTGCAATGCGTTCTCCCTTATTGCGATGAGGGATTCTTTAAGGACGCATAGGAGCGGGATGGTTACGCTCGGCCCTGCTGGCTGTGGCCTCACTTCTCTGTCTGAACTGTCCTCTGCCTGTGGACATCCCTCTGCCTGTGGACATCCCTCTGCCTGTGGACATCCCTCTGCCTGTGGACATCCCTCTGCCTGTGGACATCCCTCTGCCTGTGGACATTCCTCTGCCTGTGGACATCCCTCTGCCTCTTGCTGCCTTTTTCGGTGCTGCGCAGACCACCACCTCTCCACTGCTTTCCTCGCTGGACATCACCCTGGACCGGGTCAGTATCGGACAGTACAAAGCGGTGGTACATTTCATACTCCAGCCGTGGCCTGTTTTCATTCTCCCAATGCCTTGAGACATGTACTGAATGTAAATGAAGGTGTTGTAATCGCGTCTCTCTGTGACAATAGCTCGATACTATCAACTGCCAATTTTATTTTTAACTTTTTTTTTTTTTAGCGAACAGTTTTTTTCAACTTACTGATGTTTTCCAGTCTCTGTTTGGAAACTTTCTATGACTTTTTTCGTACTGGGTGCATTTGGTATAAATATGCAGAGAGTTATTTATGGTTTAATCGCAGAACGATGCAAAGGGAAAGCGTCGTCTAAAGGAGAATCATTTACCTCAGATAATTCAACCAGCAACTATGGCCCCCAACAGCATTTCCGCGCCCCCGTCCTCGTCCACGTCCTATTCCGCTAGCCCCCCTCCGCATTTTATTTTTTTTTGGTTACAATATTTTGCCTTCACAGCCGTGAAATAATTTTGCAAGAGAACGCACAGTACAGTTGCCAATTATAAGGCCTAATATTTTAGAGTTCAAGGTACACAGCCGTGTACTAACTTTTCAGACGGTGGGTATTAACACCAGGTATTTAAAGAATTTTGCAAGAGAACGCACAGTACAGTTGCCAATTATAAGGCCTAATATTTTATAGTATAATTATGTGGAGGCCCAAGAGGTGAGACCTGTTAAAAATTATGTGGAGGCCCAAGAGGTGAGACCTCTTAAAAATTATGTGGTGGCCCAAGAGGTGAGACCTGTTAAACATTTTGCGCAGGCCCAAGAGGTGAGACCTCTTAAAAATTATGTGGAGGCCCAAGAGGTGAGACCTGTTAAACATTTTGTGGAGGCCCAAGAGGTGAGACCTGTTAAAAATTATGTGGAGGCCCAAGAGGTGAGACCTGTTAAACATTTTGCGCAGGCCCAAGAGGTGAGACGTATTAAAAATTATGTGGAGGCCCAAGAGGTGAGACGTATTAAAAATTATGTGGAGGCCCAAGAGGTGAGACCTCTTAAAGATTTTGTGGAGGCCCAAGAGGTGATACCTCTTAAAGATTTTGTGGAGGCCCAAGAGGTGAGACCTCTTAAAGATTTTGTGGAGGCCCAAGAGGTGAGACCTCTTAAAGATTTTGTGGAGGCCCAAGAGGTGAGACCTCTTAAAGATTTTGTGCAGGCCCAAGAGGTGAGACCTCTTAAAGATTTTGTGCAGGCCCAAGAGGTGAGACCTCTTAAAGATTTTGTGCAGGCCCAAGAGGTGAGACCTCTTAAAGATTTTGTGGAGGCCCAAGAGGTGAGACCTCTCAAAGATTTTGTGGAGGCCCAAGAGGTGAGACCTCTTAAAGATTTTGTGCAGGCCCAAGAGGTGAGACCTCTTAAAGATTTTGTGCAGGCCCAAGAGGTGAGACCTCTTAAAGATTTTGTGCAGGCCCAAGAGGTGAGACCTCTTAAAGATTTTGTGGAGGCCCAAGAGGTGAGACCTGTTAAACCTTTTATGGAGGCCCAAGAGGTGAGACCTGTTAAAAAGTTATGTGGAGGCCCAAGAGGTGAGCAATAAATATATACATTTTTCTTATTTACGGAGCAATTCTACGGCGGTTAAGGAGGAGGAGGAGGAGGTGGAGGAGGAAATGGCACTTCATACAGATGGCACTTCACTTTTGGCTGCTTTCCACTGTTAACCTCTTAAACCTTTTGTGGAGGCCCAAGAGGTGAGACCTGTTAAACATTTTGTGGAGGCCCAAGAGGTGAGACCTGTTAAACATTTTGTGGAGGCCCAAGAGGTGAGACCTGTTAAACATTTTGTGGGCCAAGGGACCTTAAATTTGTGGAGGCCCAAGAGGTGAGACCTGTTAAACATTTTGTGGAGGCCCAAGAGGTGAGACCTGTTAAACATTTTGTGGAGGCCCAAGAGGTGAGACCTGTTAAACATTTTGTGGAGGCCCAAGAGGTGAGACCTGTTAAAATTTGAGGAGGCCCAAGAGTGAGACCTGTTAAACATTTTGTGGAGGCCCAAGAGGTGAGACCTGTTAAACATTTTGTGGAGGCCCAAGAGGTGAGACCTGTTAAACATTTGTGGAGGCCCAAGAGGTGAGACCTGTTAAAACATTTTGTGGAGGCCCAAGAGGTGAGACCTGTTAAACATTTTGTGGAGGCCCAAGAGGTGAGACCTGTTAAACATTTTGTGGAGGCCCAAGAGGTGAGACCTGTTAAACATTTTGTGGAGGCCCAAGAGGTGAGACCTGTTAAACATTTTGTGGAGGCCCAAGAGGTGAGACCTGTTAAAAATTATGTGGAGGCCCAAGAGGTGAGACCTCTTAAAAATTATGTGGAGGCCCAAGAGGTGAGACCTGTTAAAAATTATGAGGAGGCCCAAGAGGTGAGACCTCTTAAAAATTATGTGGAGGCCCAAGAGGTGAGACCTGTTAAAAATTATGAGGAGGCCCAAGAGGTGAGACCTCTTAAACATTTTGTGGGGGCCCAAGAGGTTGAAACCTCTTAAACATTTTGTGCAGGCCCAAGAGGTGAGACCGGTTAAAAATTATGTTGAGGCCCAAGAGGTGAGACCGGTTAAAAATTATGAGGAGGCCCAAGAGGTGAGACCTCTTAAACATTTTGTGGAGGCCCAAGAGGTGAGCCATAAACATATAAATTTTTCTTATTTACGGAGCAATTCTACGGCGGTTAAGGAGGAGGAGGAGGAGGAGGTGGAGGAGGAAATGGCACTTCATACAGATGGCACTTCACTTTTGGCTGCTTTCCACGGTTGGAGAAGCAAAGTCCGGGTCAATCCACTTGCTGTTCATTTTGATTAGCGTCAGCCTGTCGGCACTGTCGGTTGACAGGCGGCTGCGCTTATCGGTTATAATGCCCCCGGCTGCGCTGAACACCCTTTCTGATAGCACGCTGGCGGCAGGGCAGGCAAGCACCTCCAAGGCGTACAGGGACAGTTCCAGCCACGTGTCCAACTTGGAGACCCAGTAAGTGTAGGACGCCGAGGGATCGGGGAGGACAGGGTTACGGTCTGCCAGGTACTCCCGCAACATCCGCCGATACTTGTCCCTCCTGCTGATAGCGGGCCCCGCAGTGATGGAAGTTGCACGAGGGGGTGCCATGAACGTGTCCCACACCTTGGAGAGTGTTCCCCTGGTGGCTGTGGGCCTGATGGATGTTGTGGGACTCTGGGAGACCCTCTCCTCTCTGCCGCCAGCGATGGTGGGTGGGAAAATCTCCATCATGTTCTGCACGAGTTCCCTCTGGTATTCCAGCAATCGATTCGTCCTCTCCTCTACCGGAATAAAAGAGGAGACGTTATCTTTATACCGGGGGTCCAGGAGTGCGAAGACCCAGTACAGTTTGTTCTCCACTATCCGGACAACACGTGTGTCCCGGGAAAAGCAGCCCAGCATGAAGTCAGCCATGTGTGCCAGACTCTGAATAGGCATGACCTCACTGCCCCCACCAGAAGGATCACTTGCCATTTCCTCCTCTTCCTCTTCCGCCTCCTCTCCGCCCCATCCGCGCTGAACCAATGGGACGCACACAGCCTGACTGCTACCCTCGCCGCCAGCATCCTCCTCCTCTTCCACAGCCACCTCCACGTCGTCCTCCTCCTCCTCATCCTCCTCCTCCTGCAACTGCCACCGTGAAGCAGACAAAAGTGTGGTCTGACTGTGTAGCTCCGTTGCGTCTCCTCCTACCCCCGTCTCCTCTGCGTGCAATGCGTTCTCCCTTATTGCGATGAGCGATTCTTTAAGGACGCCTAGGAGCGGAATGGTTACGCTCACTATAGCGTCCTCGCTGCTGACCTTCTTGGTGGACTCCTCAAAGATACGCAGTACATCGCATATGTCTGCCATCCATGGCCACTCGTGGTTGGCAAACTGAGGGAGCTGAGTTGGAGGCACGCGTGGATTCATTATCTGGTACTCCATCAATGCTCTCTGCTGCTCACACACCCTGGCCAACATGGAATAGGTGGAATTCCAGCGAGTCGGCAGGTCGCACAACAGCCGATGTTCAGGCAAATGGAGGCGTTGCTGGAGTTTTTTTAAGCTAGCAGCAGCTACAGTTGACTTCCGAAAGTGAGCGCACAAGCGCCGCACTTTCACCAGTAGCTCTGCCAGGTTGGGGTAAGTCTTCAGAAATTTTTGGACTACCAGATTAAAAACGTGGGCCAGGCATGGTACGTGATTGAGTTCGGCAAGCTCCAGAGCCGCCACCAGGTTACGGCCGTTATCGCACACGACCATGCCTGGTCCTAGCTGCAGCGGCGACAGCCACATCTCCGTCTGCTGCAATATGGCGTCCCTCACCTCTGGGGCGCTGTGCTTCCTGTCGCCCAAGCTGATGAGCTTTAGCACCGCCTGCTGACGTCTCCCCGCGCCAGTGCTGCAACGCTTCCAGCTAGCGGCTGAGGGAGATGTTAAGGCACAGGAGGAGGAGGAGGAGGAGGAGGAGGAGGAGGGGGGTTTATCAGAACCCATGCTGGCAATCTTGGGCGGGGGTGGTAGGTAGGCCGTCTCTGTTTGCGACCCCGTCCCCGCCTCCACTACATTCACCCAGTGTGCCGTCAGAGAAATGTATCGTCCCTGGCCGCAAGCGCTTGTCCATGAGTCGGTGGTCAAGTGGACCTTTGCGCTGACTGCGTACCTCAGGGCCCGCCTGATGTTACGCGACACGTGCTGGTGCAGGGCGGGGACGGCACTCCGGGAAAAGTAGTGGCGGCTAGGGACGGAATAGCGAGGTGCGGCAGCCGCCATCAGGTCGCGGAAGGCCTGCGTCTCCACAAGCCTAAACGGCAACATCTCCAGGGCCAGCAGTTTGGAGATGTGGCAGTTTAAGGCTTGGGCTTGGGGGTGACTCGAGGCGTACTTCCGCCTGCGGTCGAACGCCTGCGAGATGGACAGTTGTTGGGACGAGGAGTGTGAAGGTGCAGGCGAAGAGGCGGGGGAAGGGGCGGGGAAGGGGCGGGGGAAGGGGAGGCTGAAGGAGAAGGCCCCAAAGTAGCAGAGGCAGAGGCAGATGTGGAGGTGTCCTGGCTGGAGGTCTGGACCGCAGTGGCAGCACACAACAAAGGGGAAGAGGCAGTGGCAGCAAGACCGGGCGCAGTTTGTATTGCGTTTGCTCTCTCCCACTCAGCCCAGTGCTTGAATTCCAAGTGACGCCGCATGCCTGAGGTGGTCAGATTGCTCTTCTCAGAGCCCCTACTCAGTTTTGAGTGGCAGAGTGTGCAAACCGCGCTCAGTTTGTCATCCGCACAAACATTAAAATATCTCCACACCACAGAAGTACGAGGCCTCGATGGGGGAGCTTCGCGCGACTGGCCGCTGGCGGGAACAGCTTCGGCCCTGCTGGCTGTGGCCTCACTTCTCTGTCTGAACTGTCCTCTGCCTGTGGCCATCCCTCTGCCTGTGGACATCCCTCTGCCTGTGGACATGCCTCTGCCTGTGGACATCCCTCTGCCTGTGGACATCCCTCTGCCTGTGGACATCCCTCTGCCTCTTGCTGCCTTTTTCGGTGCTGCGCAGACCACCACCTCTCCACTGCTTTCCTCGCTGGACATCACCCCTGGCCAAGTGGGGTCGGTCATTTCGTCATCCACCAGCTCCTCTTCCACTTCCTCACTCTGCTCCTCCTCCTGCCCACTGGACATTCCAACAGCCTCCCTTGATGGCAACTGCGTCTCATCATCATCATCGCTCATGATAACAGATGCTGGCTCAGGGTCCACATCAGCAGGAGATGGCGAAAACTCCAGTGTTTGGGCATCACTACAAACAAATTCCTCTGCTAGCTCCTGGGATTCTTCCGGCACATCTGAAAAAGGACCCGAAAAGAGCTCCTGGGAGGGGTCAAGGGTGGGATGACTCTGTTGGCCAGGTGTGGAGGAAGGAGGGTCAGAGTGAGACTGTGTGGATGACTGGCTGGTGGACAACTGTGTGGAAGCGCTATCGGCTATCCATTGCACCACCTGTTCAACCTGCTCAGGCCTCAACAGCGGTGTAACCCGCCCCCTGCTTAACTGTCCCATAAAGGCAGGGATTCTGGATGAGCGGGATCCTGGCTGATCCTCACCAGCACACATTGTATCCCCACTGGCTTCAACAAGGCCCCCAACAGCATTTCCGCGCCCCCGTCCTCGTCCACGTCCACGTCCTATTCCGCTAGCCCCCCTCCGCATTTTATTTTTTTTTTGTTGCAAATACAATATTTGGGTATATAATTAGGTATGTGAAATAATTTAGCAAGAGAACGCACAGTACAGTGGCCTATTAAAAGGCCTAGATATTGTATATTTCAAAGTACACAGCCGTGTAGTAACTGAACAGACGGTGGGTATTTACACCAGGTATGTGAGATAATTTAACAAGAGAACGCACAGTACAGTGGCCTATTAAAATGCCTAGATATTGTATATTTCAAAGTACACAGCCGTGTAGTAACTGAACAGACGGTGGGTATTTACACCAGGTATGTGAGATAATTTAACAAGAGAACGCACAGTACAGTGGCCTATTAAAATGCCTAGATATTGTATATTTCAAAGTACACAGCCGTGTAGTAACAGAACAGACGGTGGGTATTTACACCAGGTATGTGAGATAATTTAACAAGAGAACGCACAGTACAGTGGCCTATTAAAATGCCTAGATATTGTATATTTCAAAGTACACAGCCGTGTAGTAACTGAACAGACGGTGGGTATTTACACCAGGTATGTGAGATAATTTAACAAGAAACGCACAGTACAGTGGCCTATTAAATGGCCTAGATATTGTATATTTCAAAGTACACAGCCGTGTAGTAACTGAACAGACGGTGGGTATTTACACCAGGTATGTGAGATAATTTAACAAGAGAACGCACAGTACAGTGGCCTATTAAAATGCCTAGATATTGTATATTTCAAAGTACACAGCCGTGTAGTAACTGAACAGACGGTGGGTATTTACACCAGGTATGTGAGATAATTTAACAAGAAAACGCACAGTACAGTGGCCTATTAAATGGCCTAGATATTGTATATTTCAAAGTACACAGCCGTGTAGTAACTGAACAGACGGTGGGTATTTACACCAGGTATGTGAGATAATTTAACAAGAAAACGCACAGTACAGTGGCCTATTAAATGGCCTAGATATTGTATATTTCAAAGTACACAGCCGTGTAGTAACTGAACAGACGGTGGGTATTTACACCAGGTATGTGAGATAATTTAACAAGAGAACGCACAGTACAGTGGCCTATTAAATGGCCTAGATATTGTATATTTCAAAGTACACAGCCGTGTAGTAACAGAACAGACGGTGGGTATTTACACCAGGTATGTGAGATAATTTAACAAGAGAACGCACAGTACAGTGGCCTATTAAAATGCCTAGATATTGTATATTTCAAAGTACACAGCCGTGTAGTAACTGAACAGACGGTGGGTATTTACACCAGGTATGTGAGATAATTTAACAAGAGAACGCACAGTACAGTGGCCTATTAAAATGCCTAGATATTGTATATTTCAAAGTACACAGCCGTGTAGTAACTGAACAGACGGTGGGTATTTACACCAGGTATGTGAGATAATTTAACAAGAGAACGCACAGTACAGTGGCCTATTAAATGGCCTAGATATTGTATATTTCAAAGTACACAGCCGTGTAGTAACTGAACAGACGGTGGGTATTTACACCAGGTATGTGAGATAATTTAACAAGAAAACGCACAGTACAGTGGCCTATTAAATGGCCTAGATATTGTATATTTCAAAGTACACAGCCGTGTAGTAACTGAACAGACGGTGGGTATTTACACCAGGTATGTGAGATAATTTAACAAGAAAACGCACAGTACAGTGGCCTATTAAATGGCCTAGATATTGTATATTTCAAAGTACACAGCCGTGTAGTAACTGAACAGACGGTGGGTATTTACACCAGGTATGTGAGATAATTTAACAAGAGAACGCACAGTACAGTGGCCTATTAAAATGCCTAGATATTGTATATTTCAAAGTACACAGCCGTGTAGTAACTGAACAGACGGTGGGTATTTACACCAGGTATGTGAGATAATTTAGCAAGAGAACGCACAGTACAGTGGCCTATTAAAATGCCTAGATATTGTATATTTCAAAGTACACAGCCGTGTAGTAACTGAACAGACGGTGGGTATTTACACCAGGTATGTGAGATAATTTAACAAGAAAACGCACAGTACAGTGGCCTATTAAATGGCCTAGATATTGTATATTTCAAAGTACACAGCCGTGTAGTAACTGAACAGACGGTGGGTATTTACACCAGGTATGTGAGATAATTTAACAAGAGAACGCACAGTACAGTGGCCTATTAAAATGCCTAGATATTGTATATTTCAAAGTACACAGCCGTGTAGTAACTGAACAGACGGTGGGTATTTACACCAGGTATGTGAGATAATTTAACAAGAGAACGCACAGTACAGTGGCCTATTAAAATGCCTAGATATTGTATATTTCAAAGTACACAGCCGTGTAGTAACTGAACAGACGGTGGGTATTTACACCAGGTATGTGAGATAATTTAACAAGAGAACGCACAGTACAGTGGCCTATTAAAATGCCTAGATATTGTATATTTCAAAGTACACAGCCGTGTAGTAACTGAACAGACGGTGGGTATTTACACCAGGTATGTGAGATAATTTAACAAGAGAACGCACAGTACAGTGGCCTATTAAAATGCCTAGATATTGTATATTTCAAAGTACACAGCCGTGTAGTAACTGAACAGACGGTGGGTATTTACACCAGGTATGTGAGATAATTTAACAAGAGAACGCACAGTACAGTGGCCTATTAAAATGCCTAGATATTGTATATTTCAAAGTACACAGCCGTGTAGTAACAGAACAGACGGTGGGTATTTACACCAGGTATGTGAGATAATTTAGCAAGAGAACGCACAGTACAGTGGCCTATTAAAATGCCTAGATATTGTATATTTCAAAGTACACAGCCGTGTAGTAACTGAACAGACGGTGGGTATTTACACCAGGTATGTGAGATAATTTAACAAGAGAACGCACAGTACAGTGGCCTATTAAAATGCCTAGATATTGTATATTTCAAAGTACACAGCCGTGTAGTAACTGAACAGACGGTGGGTATTTACACCAGGTATGTGAGATAATTTAACAAGAGAACGCACAGTACAGTGGCCTATTAAAATGCCTAGATATTGTATATTTCAAAGTACACAGCCGTGTAGTAACTGAACAGACGGTGGGTATTTACACCTGGTATACAAAAAGGGTATTGCAGGCACACAGAACCCAGAACACTAGAGCCAAATAAACTGTATTTAAAAAAATAAAATAAAATTCACAGCCGTATACTGCCAGATCAGATGGTGCATATACACACTAGTTATATAACAGGGTTTTTCAGCCTAAAAGAACGCTGAACAGTAGTGCCAAATATAGTTTGGTATGTAGCAGAGCACCTAATACACCACTAATGCCTCTCTCTGTCCCTACTCCAGCAGCTATCCCTGAATACAGCAGCCGTTCTCTGTAAAGTCTATATTGTAGTAAAGCTATCACTGAAGTCCACTGTAGTAGCCCTGATAAGGGCTTTTAATCACGCTCCTGCCTGTCCAACAGCTAAAATCTGTCTCTCCCTTCTCCAGCCTCTGTCCCTGACTAAGTTCACGCAGCATATGCGTACGAGCAGGAAGAGCTGAGTTTTTATGATTCGAGGTCACATGGTTTTTCCAGCCAATCCATGTAGACGCTGTTTTCGCGCTGCCAGCGTGCTCAGCGTGCCTGTCATACCCCCCCTGCATGTTGATTGGTGGAAAAAGAGCGCCAGGGAAGGTGGGAGGGGAAACGAATTCTAAGTGCGCCATCGCCGTTATACTCGATTGAAATCGAGTATGCCGAATATCGTAGTATTCGATCGAATACCGGCTCGATCGAACACTACTCGCTCATCTCTACTCCTTATATGAATGTAAAATACAATTTAAAACATGTCATTCATTTGTCCAGTAGGATCGCAGTGTACAACTTTATTGTTCCTTTGCAGGATAAGTCATTGTGCCTTTGTAGCTTGCCACAGAGGAAACAGCATGAAAGAAAATGGCCCCAGGAGAAGGTGAAGCACAGGAAGTGGGCAGAGTCCAATGTAAGGCACTGTCCTGTGATCTTTGTGTGTGTCAGACAAGGATCAGAGTAGAGGAGAATGGCACTGAAGAGAACTAGGAGAAGTAGACATTCCTGAACAGTTGCGCCTACATGTAGGTTTTATTACTCACATATTATTTTAGTTTCTAAAGTGGATCAAAAAGCCAGAAAATGCAGTGAGCAGCTAGTCAGCATGAGGAGCAGCAAAGCTACCAGTCATACATATCTAAAGAGAAGTTCAGCAAAAAGCAGGAGGCACCTCTTGTAATATTGATTTAATGCTAACATTTGAAACTGTATTGAGTATAGAGATAGTGCTGTGTGAAAAACTCCTGGGGTTGTTAAATGGATCAAGCACGTGAGCACTCCAGTGTCTACCTAGGAAAGACTTTTGTTCTTAATTTATTTCAGATTGGTTTACTGTTCCTGCAGAGAACAGCCTGACAAGTTCTCCAGATCCTGCATTTCCAGATACTGCCACCTGCTGTTGGACCTTATTGATGTAATTGGGTCTGGCAGATATCTGGCCACTACAAATATGCCAGGACTTGGCCAGACACTTTTTTGTCAGGCTGTTTCCTGGCATTTCATGACTGGACAAGCTGCTGGAGAGGACTGCCACAGATATGAAAGTAGCCTTACTGAAAAGTTCAGTTATAGCCTCTTAATCTAAAGCATTGTTCTGCACTATTTCCTATATCATCAGCTAGATCCACCACATTACAGCTCTATACTGACCACATTTAGTGCTAGTATAATCTTATATATGGTCAACATATGGTCAAGAAGCTCAAGTTCCATTTTAAACTTTATAGCTTCAGGACTGTGTTGAATATGGTGCTGTGGCTGAAATAATTAATTTTCTGTTTATAAGATCTTCTTTTTCTACAATCCATTTTTGATGAAAAGATCCCTTGAAAATCAATTAAAGAGGACCTTTCACCACTCCTGACATGCCTCTTTTAATAGATCCATGCATTCCCCACGTACTAACAATCCTGGAGCATGTATTCTTATGTCTGTATGTTGTGCCATTCCTTTATTATTTGCACTAGAAGTTATGAATGAATTGCTATTTGTCTTCAGTAAGGGAACAGAGGGGAGGTAACAAGTAGGGGGTGTGTGCCTGCACAGATTGACTCTAGCCAATAAGTGCTGTCATTTTCACAATGTGCAGGTACACATCCACAACAGGTCACCTCCCCTCTGTACCCTTACTGAAGACAAATAGCAATTCATTCATAACTTCTAGTGCAAATAATAAAGGAATGGCACAACATAGAGCCATAAGAATAGATGCTCCAGAATTGTTATTACACGGGGAATGCATGAAGCTATTAAAACAGGCATGTTAGGAGTGGTGAAAGGTCCTCTTTAATCAAAGGAAATCTTACCGCAACCAGTTATATTCTGGGAGGAAACCTGTCATTGTGTCCAAATTCCCTGCAGTGCCCCCCACAGGAGAAACTAAACATTGCAGAGTGCTCATTAAAAGCAATGAGCTGTCCACATAACACATACACATGCATGGACTGGTTAATAACAGGGGACCTCTTTTAGCTTCGAATTCCTCAACAGTGTATTTGAAAATGTTTACTACTTCAGTCATTTCAATGCACTTTACAGCTACAATTTGGCCAGATAAAGGTTGATATAATGTCGGAAATATAATGGCACATGATAAAAAAGATTTATCAGAGGGAATATTTTTTTTTTCTTTGCTGAAAATCTTTTTAAATTGATATCATGCATTGTAATTATGTGGGCTGACTCATTAAGCCACAAGATACTTTACAAACTTTGATGAATCAGTCCCATAGACACACACTGCATGACTCTGTATCTTTTCTCACTTGAAAGAAAATTCACTCTTGGATGAATATGCCTTGTTATGTTCTACAAGCTGTTCACATGAGCCTGCCTTGTCCTTAAGACAGTTCAGCATTTAGTGTAGTGAGTTCATAATTCATTGCAATACAAAATCATGTCAAAATAAATAAAACCAAAGCACTGATTTCGAATCAGTTGCAATGACAGAACAAAGCAATGCAAGATCCCAGCCCTACGTGCCATCTATTATGTACAATAACACATGCCATGTCTCACTGTAATTATTCATTAGAGTCTAAGTAAAAAAAAGAATAATTGTATACACTGTATGTTAAGGAGCAGCCTGAATGTGTTCAATATGTCAACTGGCAGCAAAGTGTATAAGCGACACTACTGGGTCTCCTGCGGAGATCAGCGGTGTCAATCTGCATTCTGTAAAATTGTTGGTAAAATATATTAAAGACTAGAGATTAGCAAATTGAGTCTCAAAATTGAAAGTTCAGGGCATGATAAATTCCCCCTGTAGAGTAATAATAAAAATTTGTCTCTCTCCAGCCACCCATTGTCAGGAATGGGGAGGGGCGCGGGTAGGAGATTATAGGGTAGATTCATCTGGGATAGAAATGAGTGAATCTTCAAAAATTTTCTTCGGCAAATATTCAACAAATTTATAAAAAGATTTGTTCTTAAATTATTCGGCCGAAGTTGCGTTAAAAAATATTAGTCATTCTGGTCGTGTTCTGCGAACATTCCCACACAAATAATGAACATAAGCTCTGGAGAGCTTAAATATATGGTCAAGGTGATGGATCGCCAGGATTATGATGGCACACACCGACACTCAAACCAGCACAAGAAGGAACCCATCGTTTTGACACTGTGCAGACCACGGACCAGATGCAGCGGAAATGGTCAGATTTAAAATTCAAGTGCCCAGAGCGGCTTACTGAGATCCGCGCAGAGATACAATAGGGTTGGCATGCAATCAGGTCTTTGTCTCTCTCCCTGTCTCCTGCCTCACTCTCCTTGCCTGATTAATATTACTAGCCCTGCACTGGCCCTGATATCTGTAATGGTGCACAGAACAAAAACAGAAATTACAAAATACAGTTTTCTGTCTTTCACAAGCTCCTGCTCGTCTCAACAGGTGCAGCACAACTGATGTCACTGGATTACCAAGCCTATGGGCCAATCAGAGCAAGCCCTTCCCCCTAGGTCAGGTGACCAGGTGTCACGAACGTACTTCCATCAGATTGCAGGCGTTCAGCTAGGCTTTCAAAAGTGACATAATTTTATATGTTTTCCTCTTGGTTTGGCTGCTGTTTACCACACACCTTCCCCTCAGCTGTTGCGGGTGTGGTAATTATCTTTCCCCTATTTATCCCTTCCTCTCCCAGTATTCCATGCAGTTTATACTTTCTGCTGACATTGTTGTGTGTGGTGTGGATCTCGGCTGAGATCCGGTTGCTGTAATATCTGCATTAAGATAAGTGTAATTTTCCCTATTGTGCTTATCCTACTTTTCCCTGTAGTGGTTTTTGCCTTCTGGAGTTTCCTGTTCGTCCGTCCTTTTGGAGGAACAGGTTTACTCTTTCTCCTGTCACTAGCTGCAGGGTTGTAGAGGGTCAGTTTGTTATTAGGTTCCTGTGTATGAACTCTACTACCACTAAGGCCTGTTCATACTGGTAGTCAGCCAGGGCCTAGTTTCAGGGATTCCTGCAGGAGGTGACCATTTCCCTTGTTTGGTCCTTTTCCCTTCCCTCTTACTCTGGTGTGGCTATACCCTCCACACCAGAGCGTGACACCGGGTTCTTCCCGGGCTTTTTCCCACTCTCACCGAGAACATTTCCGCACAAATAACAAACATACAGTAAAAGTATGCTACTTAACTGATTTCGTACACATTAGCATACAAATTATCAGATGTGTAGCATTAGCGTACAAATCATTAGACGCATACGTAGCATTAGAGTACAAAGATTTAAGAACATTTAATATTTGTATGGAATGAATCGTAAAAGATCTGGATTTGCTTCGGAGTAGGAAATAACGAAGATTCATAACGAATCTACGAAGCGGCAAATAGATTCAATCATCTGTAATCTGGGACATTGATTACATATTGCTAGGATATGCTCTCAATATAAGATAGATGCAGGTCCAAACTCTGGGGTCCATTCCTATCTTCAGATTGGGGCCCAGTGAAGCAGAGCACAGGGGCAGTATGATCTCCAATCATCGCTGTGGGACTTGCCCATTTTTGCAAGTCACTTAGGGGTAAATGGAGATCTCACTGCGTAAGTGTAGCCACCTCTCTAATGACTAATATAGGACTATTTAGAAATAGTTGAGTTGTTGTCCAGCTATTTTCAGAATTCCCATAGCCGTGAAGTGAGGACGACTACGTTCTGGAGATCAGGTCCCAGAGGTGGCTCCCATACTTATCTGAAAATGATGCCATATTCTAGCGATATGCCATGAGAAAAGTACGCTGTTTTATCGCTGAGTTTAATGTATAATAGTTTGACATAAGTTCCTTAGCTCCCTCTAGTGGTGGCTGAAGGTATTAGAATTTTGTCATGTAACTTAAAATCTGTGCAGGGGATTTGGAACTGTGTGTATGGAACAAAACTTGTTTCTTATATAGATGTATTAAGAAATTAATAAGTACAGAATTTGGACCTACTTACTTGAAAATGGGGTTTAAGGGTGGACATTTACTTAAAGGGTTCACATAGGTTATAAATTATTAGGAATCTGCACTCTTCCGTAAAAATTTGACTGCAGATAACAAGCACAGTAGAGATAGAAATAGAAGAAAGATAGTTTAGATAGATTTACCACAGTCCCATAGAGGTGAAAGTAGAGGTGGGCACATGTGTGCATGTGTTCTCCATCCACCGCTATGGAGCGTCTAAAAACAGCTGAGTGTACTGGCTCATCTATTTTCAGAACTTTCATAGAGATGAATGGAAAGCTCAGCTCGTGGGCACAATGTGCTCTCCATCACTTTCGGAGGCCCCCTTCTGGAGATAGGTGCTGGTCCCAGAGGTAGGACCCACACCTATCTGACCTTGATGGCCTATACTAGTGATGCCATCAATGTCCCAGATGGACCATAAATTAAGAAGATTATGGCTCTGGGAAGGCAGGGAGCAAAACAAAACGCAAAAACGGAAAATCACAGTGTTAGGAAAGGGTTAAAACAATATGTACACACCTTATTATCCAGCGACATGAGATGTTTGGCTCATATGGGTGGGGATAATTTTTGGAGTGAAATGTTCCAGAATCTCCTGTTAGTAAAAACTGTCCATCACATGGAGATGCTAAAAAGTAAAATATTAAAAATTTACTTTACTAGAGTGTTAGTATTTAAAAATAGCACTTTTTGCAGTACGTATATTGTTGTCTTCAAGTTTTATTATGCATTGCTCCGAATAGAGTACTCACTTTATAAGAGTTATCTGTCATTTTGATATTGATGACCTATCCTCAGGATAGGTCATCAATATCTGATCAGTGGGGGGTCGAGCTACTGGGAACCCAGTCGATCAGCTTTTTGAAGAAGCTTTATCACTTGGTGAGTATCGCATTCTCTTCCTAGGACAATGATGTCACTTGCACTTATGTTACAGTATGTGTATCATTATTTCTCCATTATAATTAACCCTTTTACTACCACCACCGTACAAATACAGCACTGGAGCAATGGCTGGCAGGTCTTTGCTGTTTCAAGTGTGATCACAGCATCTAAAGAGTGAAAAACCTGTAAGCACGTGCTTCCCGGTTAATACCGGCATCCCTATGCGGCAACTGGGGATACCGGAAATTCACTCTAATAGACTGGGTCTCTCTGAAGTGAGCTAGGGTATTAGAACAGCAAGTCCTTTGTTGGCCAGCAGGCCAGCATAAGAAATCAGCAATTCACCAATTCACACATTACTATGCTTTGCAATATGGTAATATTGAATTAAAAAAACAAACAAAAAAAAACTGTGAACTTAGTAGCTTCCTAGACTGGTTACAAACACATTAAAAAAAAAGTAAAATGTATATAAATATAAATATATATATATAAATATATATATATATATATATATATATATATATATATATATATATATATATATATATATATATATATATATCTCAAATCACCCGCTTTCCTTAATTAAATTAATTAAAAAATAAATACATGAATAATAAAAAAATATAAACATTATGGGCATTACTGTGTCCAAAAATGCACGAACTATTAAAATATAAAAGCATTTTACCAATACAGCGAATAATAAAATGGAAAAAAGCATCAAAATTGCCAATTCACCATTTTTACCTCTTTTCTCTTGCCAAAAAAAATTACTAAAATGTGATCAAATTGTTACACACACTCCAAAATGGTATCAATAAAAACTACAGATCGTCCCAAAAAAAAAATCAGCCCCCACACACCTCAGTAGACATAATTATAAAAAAGTTATGGGGGTCAGAATATGATGATGTAAAAGTTTTTATTTATTTTTATATTATTTAGACATATAAAACTTATACATATGTAATTGTACTGACCCAGAGAATGAAGGGCACAGGTTAGTTTTGCTGCAAAGGGAATGCCGTAGGAACAAAACCTGTAAAACGGAGGAGGAATTGTATTTTTTTTACACTTCAACCCCATTTGGATTTTTTCCCCGCTTTCCATTGTAGGCCATATTAAATGGTGACATTAGAAAGTACAACTTGTCCTTCAAAAAAACAAGTCCTTATATGGATATGTGAACGGAAAAATAAAAAAGGTATGGCTCCAGGAGGATGGGAAAGAAAAATGAAAACTCAAAAAAAAAAGGAGTTCAAGAAGTTAATGAGTAGTTAGGGAATAGAATCCCTGTTCTCCTGATAAATGATGTCCTGGAACTAGAATTTATCAGACATTTAAGTCATTTGCAACCCCAACAAATATTTTTTTATTTAGACAGGCAGAAACAATTATTCATCCCCAGATAGTTCTCATTATTGTTTCCAGCATAGTTGATGTTTTCACAGAGGAACATGCTTCCAGGAAACTATGATGTACAAAAGATGAGAGTAATGAAAAATGGCATTGATCATCCGACATGTCTCTATGGGGCAATGATTGGAAAAGATTGGTTGACCATTTGGCTTTTTTACCCATGTAAATGTGCCTTAAAGGGTTTTTCCAGATGTTTAGTACTATTATCTACACGCATCAGTATCTAATCGGGGAGAAGGGGATTTTGACGGGGGAAGCTCTGACTATCGGGACCCCCATCGATCATCTTTTTAAAGAAGCTGCACTATTCATTGAGCACCACAGCCTCTTCCTAGGCCAGTAAGGTCATGTGCATCAGTCACTATACAATGGATGGAACTGTGCTTGGTAAGACGTGAGGAGGACACAGTGCTCAACAGAGTTCTGCAGCATCTTCAAAAAGCTCATAGGCATGGTTTCAGGCATCAGACCTTCACCAGTCAGGTACCGATTACCTATCCTGAGGATAGGCCATCAGTGCCTTTTAAAGGGGTTGTCCCACAAATTTGTTTTTACAGTTTTTAATCCCGCACCTGGATCCGAATACTTTTGTAATTGCATGTAATTAAAAATTTTGCATAGCCACTGAGTTATTCAATAAAATGTGTCTGTATAGCACCACCTGCAGTTTCTTATTTTACATATTTCTCTGACCTACTCACTAAGTAGGCTGCATATGCTCAGTTTCATCCTTCAACTGCCTCCTGAGTTGTGATAGGGAGAGCTGAGACACACCTCCTAAGCTGTGATAGGGAGAGCTGAGACACGCCCCCTGAGCTGCAGCAGAAAAGACACTCCCCTTGAGCTGTCAGCTTGATATAAATCGAGCAGAGCAATAAATGTGGAGATCTCTGGATCCATGTGAGGTACAGGGCTGGTTGTAGCTTTGTTAGAAAGAGAATGTCATGTACAATATGATGTCTGATTTTCATTTTTTACATTAGTCATGGGATAACCCCTTTAACAGCATGTCCATCAATATAGGCCTTTGATGATCATTGTTTTCACCAAGTGTCCCTGCCATCTCATAGATGGACTCATAGAGCTAAGAGTAAGGATTCCCCATCTACCAGATCAATACAATCAAGAAAGAGCTTATGGGGTTATTTGACAGCAGAGAACTCTTTCTTGGCTCATGATGTGTTTTTTTTCCTTTCCTTATTTCTAGCTTAACATTTATTTAGCATCATTTAAGTAAAAAAAATAATATTCTGTTTCTTTGATGAAAAGATTTAGAAGTTTATGCCATAAATTACATTACAGAATAATGATCCAACAACATCTGTACACAGTTTGATTATTAGCATAGAAATCCTACTGAGGATATTGTTTTGCTATTATGATTGTTTTTTTTTCACCACAACCCATATGTCTGTGTCTATAGCTATGAAATGCGGTTACAGCTTCAGTGAAACCATCTACATGTGGGATTTTTGCAGTTGTTTTCATAGGCATTTTCCTTCATTATGCATGCTTTGATGCACATGTCTACCTTTAAAAAAGCGTATTGATGGTTATGCGCCAAAGGTTTTTCTCTTTTTGCTCTCACAATTTAGTTTTTTTTCTGAATTCAAATCTATAGGCAATATTTAAAAAAGCTTTATATTAGATTTATTTATTTATTTAGACTTTTTATTCTGTTGTATTCATATATTTACTATGTTGTCTGCACAGACAGCCAGTTATATGAAATGGTTTTGGGTAAGGGTGATTTAATTCATATGAAATGGATCACATGAAAAGCCAATGTTATACTTTCTCTTTACACTTTACACTTGTTTCACTTTCATTTCACTTGTTTCTCTTTACACTTTACACTTGTTTCATGTTGTATATTTTTACAGACAAATTGTACAGGCTGTAGAATGCCTCAGTGATTTGCTGGAATTGCAGAGAATGGCACCACTTTAGGCAACTACTACGTCGGCAATATGGATGGTAAAGTTGAGCACTTTTTACTCCTCTTTTACAAACTATACCTTTCGGTAAAAAGTGCTTTTTTTTCCTTAACAACCTCATAAATTCTAGAATAAAAAGTTAAAAAAGAAAATTCTTGGAGCTTAAACTTGTTTAAATTAAATTACATGTCATCCTAGGGTGAGTGGATTTGATTGTTTGATTTTTTACAATGAAGATTTTTTTATATATTTTATTTTTAGATTTTAGCAGTCTGAGTCTATTGTGAATCATAATCCTGACTATAATAGCTTTGGTTTTAAACATCAGTGTATAGTAAGGACATAACAATGGACAATTTTCTTAAAAGTTGTTTTGTTAATCAATCATTTTTACATTTTTATATTTACACTGGATTCTCAAAAGTAGTTTTAATGCAGTTTGTATTTAGCCCAATACAGGAGTGGATGCAATTGAGAAGATGTATAACATTGATCTTTAAAAGCTATGGACAGTGTGTTTCTAGTACATGTACTACTGGCTTAAAAAAATATTTTACCAAAATTGTTATATTAAAAATTTTGCACGGTTTGACCTCTGCAGCTTCTATGTTTCACAGTACATAGCACTTAAAGGAATGGTGCTGTCTCTAGCTCTTCTATCTTGTCCTGAATGATGTTCTAAGCTGATTTATAACCCAATTAAAATTGAACCTGTCAAAGGGGCATGAGAACAAGCCGTCAGAAACGCTCTCAAAAGGTTCTTAAGGTTTCCAAAGCCTTTAAGTAAGGATGAGAAAATTGATTCTATAAGTTCGTGATTTATTACAAAGTTCCTAAAAAGTTCAGATTAGAACAAAGCCAATTTTTTTGTGATTTGTTTCAGAAAATTGGAGAGTGAAAGATCACTCACAAGAGAGAGAGAAATAGAGAGAGAGAGAAATAGGAAGAGAGAGAAACCAAGCGTATTATCATCTTGCATACAATACTCATACATATTTTTCGGTCTCCCTACTGATAAAGATCAACCCAAAGAGTGTCCCACAAAACCAGTCAACCAAGCAAGACAATGTTTCCTTGAGAAATTCTGGTTTTCTTGTGCTTCTAGAAATAGAACTAGTTTGCATGAACATGTTCATTGAGAAAAGTGTATGTTTGGTGGGATGGTTTAGTACTCTAGTCTCATTTTGTGGAAAAAATAATAATTTTCACCCTCTAACATGAGGACAGTTAGAAATTGACTATACTAAATGGTATTCCAATAATGGAGATATAAAATATATGGCCTACCATTAAGATAAATTAGTTATATTGTATTGGAGGAAGTCTGATCTCCAGGACTCCCATAAGGTATTTGACATTTATGTGACTAGTTGTCACTGCAGCTCAACCCTGTCCAATTCAGTTAAATAGGGCTTATTTGGAGTACAGAAGTAAGTTACATGGAGATAAATAGTCCTTTATCAAATAGGGTCTGTTCACATCATGTTTGGTGTTAAGCATGCATGCAGGGAAAGCTCAAGATGTGTGAGACAAGGAATGTGTTCATAGCAGAGATGAGTGAACTTCTTGAAATTAGTTTTATGTCTGATTCATAAAATTATGTATCTATCATTAAATATCTATCCAAATCTATTCTGAACTAGTGAAAGATGCTCTAATTGGTCTGAAAAATTAGTGTATGAGTGTATGACTTTTTCTTAACAAATTTTTGTTCTTCCTCTCCTCTCCCCACTTTTAAGCTCTGACAGCAATAGCATGGGCATATATAGTTAAGTATCATTGAAGGTATTAACAAAAAACATGTTTAAAAACACACTGTGTCCTCATATGTGTTCATATGTGTTATGCTATATCATATTAGAAACCTTCCAAAATTGGGGGCAGATGGAGTTTAATCCCTTCATTACCAGCACCAAACATGACATCTGCTCCCACATGCAGTGGGCGTCATGGCCAGCAGGTCTCTGACGGACAATAATGTCGATCGTGGTAATTAAAGCCTTTAGATGTCGTTATCAAATGATATCACGTCATCCTTTGTGGTTAGTGAGAACGTCAGTAATTGATTTTAATACACTGAATCTTGCTTGAAGAGACTCAGGGCATTAAAGCTGCAATTCTTATTTTGGCCACTAGGCGAACATAATAAATGAGCAATTCTGAGTAATAACTGGATTTTAAAAATCTATGATTATTCAGAATTTTTTTTTAAAAAAATGGATTTTGTACACTCAAATATGAGCTTCAAAATCATAACAAAAAAGTAAAAAAAAAAACTTAAAAATATATAAACAATTAAAAAATATAAAAGTTAAAATCACCCCCTTTCCATAAATATAAAAATAAATACATAAATAATAAAAAATAAACGTCATGGGTATCATCGCTACTGAAAACGTCCATACTATTAATATTTAAAAATATTTTGCAGAAAAAGGGTCAAAATTGCCATTTTTTCATTACTTCTCTTACCTCAAAAAAATTAATAAAATGTGATCAAAAAGTCACGCACACAATCCAAAACTACAGATTGCCCTGCACAGCTCAGTAGATAGTTATTGGGGTCAGAATATTGTGATGTAAAAAAAAAAAAAAATTCTCAAAGTTTAAATTTATGGGGCGTGGTTTGCCGGCCGAGTAAGAAGGCTGCGTGAGACTCGAGCTCCAGTGCCATATCAGTGACAAAGTGACAACAAGCTCATTAGAACCCACACAACTTATCCCTACTGAGGGACCAAATCGATGGAATCGATGGAGAAAAGGTCGATGAAAAAGCAGGGGAAATTGGTCTTTTTCTTTGAACGGCGTAAGGATCAAGATGGCGCCGCATCCCCAACCTTATCTTGCTCCCCCAGTTCCAGCTCACCAGAAGTTTCCTGCAAGCTCCGGGAAACCCCGTCAGAGGATCCAGCGCCATCGCCATTAGCCTTGCAATCCTCCTTGCCACCACATTGCCAAAATAGAAGAAGTACGGATACTTCCCCTCTATCTGCGGGACATCAAAACAATTCAGCTGTGTTATCTCCTTCCTCCAGCCCAGCGAAGCAGAGGTCTAGAATCCAGGCCCAGTCCCTGCAAGAGCCACAGGTGAGAGACTATGCTGCCATTGCCCTCCAAGCATTTCCCAGCAATGATCAGCCCGTTTTGGGCAATTTATTAAAGGACATGTTAGTTCTTTTTAGCCAGTCCATGAATAATGATATTACCACTCTCATCCTCCCACTCCAAACTTTTGTAGAAGCCATTGCTGTGGGTCAGCCATGTAGAGTCCAAAATGGGGGACTTTGCGACTTCACATTATTAGCTTATAGATGCCCACAATGTGCTCACAGAGGAGCTTGACCATCTTAAAGCCAAATTGGTGGCTTTAGAAGACTGGTCCCATCAGAATAATATAAAGTTCCGCAGGATTCCCGAGGACATTGCCTCTAAAGATTTGCTTTCTTACCTACAAGGTCTCATGAAAGTCATTATTCTGGATCTCTCTTCTCAGGACTTAGCCATCGACAGAGCACACAGAGTGGTTCGTCCGAAACACCTCCCGGAAAATGTGCCCAGGGATGTTGTGGTTAGAGTGCATCTCTTCCATGTAAAAGAAGCACTAATGGCTGGGGCAAGGAAGAAAGGCGCCCTGTCCTCCCCTCCCCCTATGAGCAAATTAAAATGTTTGCAGATCTATCTGTGCACACTTTACAGCAGCTACAAGCTTTGGAACCATTCACTAAGGCCCTGAGACAACACAATATCCCATATAGATGGGGATTCCCGACGAAAGTTCTCATCCAACACTAAGAAACCTTGCATTCTGTCTAGTCGATGGAGTCAGGGAAAGAACTTCTAAACTCATGGAAGATCACCACGGAAGACACCAGTTCAGAATCAACGACATCCATCTGGCTTCATCGTGAATGGCAGTTGGTGACGCAGAAGAGAAGGCCCAAACACTGACTTTTCTTTTGGTTCTATAGCCAATGGGCATAATGGCGCTAAGTGGCTTCTACCCAGCCTTGAGCCGTAAGATATGCCCAACATATTCAGCCAGCTTCTAAGGCTGGCTTGTTTAGCTGTTATGTTTTCATTTGTTAGTTTTGTCTCATTTCTCCCTATTTTCTTCATGTATGTTTACCTTTTTGGTCTCTCTCAGGTCTTTATTTTGGATCTGCCACTGGAGTCCACTTGAATCCCAGATGATGAGCCTCACAAGCCTCAGGTACATTCTGCAAACATCCCTTACACTCCAAGGATTAAGCTTTTATTTTTTTACTAATGGTTCTTAAGTTAGCTGCACTGAATACCAAAGGACTCAACAGTCCTTTTAAACGACCAATGTTGTGGAGAGGGGTGAAACCTTAAAATGTGACATATTGTGCGCCACTGAGACGCATGTAACTAAGCCTAATGCTTATAGATTGAAACACCCATGTTTCCCACATATCTTCCAATCTCACTATTCTAAGAAGCAGAGAGGTGTATTGGTGGCTATTTGGGACTCGGTGGCTTTTCAACTTGTGACTTCTGTTGTGGACCCTAGTGGCAGATTTGTAATTAGAGTGGCTTTTCTGAATAATGTACAGTGTACACTTGTCTTTGTATATGCTCCAAATAGGCACCAAGTTTCTTTCCTGAGGAAACTTACACACAAAGTGAATAGGATTAAGAGGGGTTATGTTATGTGGGATAGCGACTTCAATGTCGTGAATCCTTCCATAGACTCATCAGCTCCAACCAGAGATCATTACTCTGCTTTGATTCCTCTACTTTTTAGAGAAGATCTATATGATGTTTGGAGGATCCATTATAACAGTGAGAGGGATTACTCCTTCTTCTCTGCCGCACACAACTCCTACTCAGGGATCGACTTCTTTTTGGCTGATTAATCTCTTTTACACAAAGCTTCCTGATCCTCAATTGAATTAATCACTTGGTCGGATCACTCCTCTATTACACTGAGCATTAATGAAACACCTTCTATGTCACCATATACCCCCTGGCACAACAACACCTACTTCTTAGCTCATCCTAAATACAAAGCAAAAAATTTCTACAGTGTTATCTGATTACTTTCAGACTAATGAAGGTTCAGTGTCAAATCTGTTCTCCCTATGGAATGCCCATAAGTAGGGATGAGCGAACCGAACCGTAACGAACCAGATTCGTTATGAACTTTGCCAAAAGTTCGTAACAAATCTGGTTAAAAAAAAAAAACGGCGACGCAAAACTGTACTTTTTTTACAGAATAGACCAGGATACAAGGGATTATTACTCCTATAATCCCTTGTATCCTGGTTTTCTGTGAAAAACAAGATGTGTGACGTCACCCCACAGCCCCTGAAGTGCCTGAGCGCGCCGACATCTTGTCAGTGCGTCGCCAGACATCAGAGAGAGAGGAGCTTAGTATTAGATAGAGAGAGAAAAGAGAGAGAAAAAAGAGATAGAGAGATAGAGAGAGAGATAGAGAGATAGATAGATAGCCAAACAAGTAGATAGATACAGGGAGAGATAGAGAAGGAATAGAAAGGGTTAGTGAGAGAAGCAGGAGAGAGGAAGAGAAAGCTAGATATAGAAGATAAGGTGATAGATAGGGAAAGAGGCCCGGTGGCAGCCGGGCTAACAGGCGTGGCAGCAGGGTGCAGCTACCCCTGACGCCCACTGGTCATGTAAGAACCACACAGCCAGTGGTTCTAGATTGGCTTACCCAATCCTCCAGTTCCACCGCCCAAAGCTCCCAAACGAGGAGTCAAGCATAGGCTGAATCATCCGACACCACCCTTACATGGGACTGTCAGCGAGAGTCCTCTGCCCCGTCCCCTGTTATTAGAATGCCACTCACCTTTGGGGCACCTTCTGCCAGGGAACTCTTGGGAAACCTTGATCTGCCCTTGGAGTCTCTACCACTTTTTAGTGATGAGGAGGAGGAGGAGGAAGTCCACCAAAGTTAGCGGGTGGAACGTACTGAGACTCCAGAGGAGGTGTTGGCTGTAAGCAGTCAACAGAGCCAGGGAAGGAGAATCCAGTGCCACACCTGATATCCTGTCCCAGCCACCGGAGGAAAGTAGCAGTGCTGAGTTTGATAATGATGTCGCTGATTGGACGTGGCGCCCTCAAGAAGCATTATCCTCGGCTTCATCAGGGCAGGAAATAGAGGTGCCACCGACGCAGCAACATCCCACTGTTGCAAGGAACCGAGGCACAAGAGGGAGGGGTAGAATACAAGCTACCAGACAGAGATCACCCTCTCAAAGCCTTGGTCCTGAGAGGGCACCCTCAGGCAGCAGTGGCAGTCAACAGCCAGCAAGACCCCCCGTGGCTGTCAGCAAACCACGGTCCTCTGTCGTCTGGGGAAAGATAAGTACATCGCTTTGTGCCTGCTGTGCAATGAGAGGGTCAGTCGTGGTAGGGGTGATAATCTCGGGACAACATCGATGCGAAAGCATATGGAAAGGCAACACCAACAGGCCTGGAAGAACCATCACCCCAATACCACCTCCTGTCAGGATGCACCATACACTGCAGATCCCATCATGCAGCATCCTCTCAGTGGAACTCAGGGCTCGTCAGCCTCAGTTGCCAGCACCAGCACAGTGTCACTGCCATGTACACCGCTAATGAGGCAGCAATCTGTGACTGAGTCCATGGGCAGAAGTCAGGTGTATTCCAGCAGCCATCCCATGGCCCAGAAACTGACCAGACACCTGGTTAAGCTGCTGGTGCTTCAGTCCCTGCCCTTCAACCTTGTGGACTCCCAGCCTTTCAGGGATTCCATGGCGTGTGCGCACCCCAGATGGCGAGTCCCCAGCCGCCACTACATCTCTGGCAAAGCTGTCCCATCACTGCACAGTTATGTGCAGAAAAAGGTGGACGACTCATTGGGACTCTCGGTGTCCAAGACCGTGCACCTGAATGCTGATGTCTGGTCCTCAAATTATGGGCAAGGGCAGTACATGTCTGTTACTGCCCATTGGGTCAACATCCTCCCAGAAGACCATCAGGAAGTTGGCCCATTCTTGCCACTGTCACCTCCACGGTGCTTTAGGGGGCCAGCAGCGGGAAGCACAAGTTCTGCCTCCACCACCTTGCAACCATCCACCGCTTTGACTGCAGTCCAACCTGCCCCGGTGTCTTACCACCGATGTCAGGCCCGGCGCTCTCAGGCTGTCCTCCATTTGGTGAGCCTGGGTGAACAGAGCCACAGTGGGAAGGAGCTCCTCCGGACCATCAGGGAGGAGATAGATCAATGGCTGACCCCACGTCAACTAACGGTGGGAAGTGTGGTAGCAGACAATGGGAGGAACATTGTCTCTGCAGTGCAGCAGGGAGGGCTGAGTCATACACCTTGTATGGCACATGTGATAAACCTCATAGTGCACAGGTTTCTTAGATCATTTCCTGCACTACAAGACCTTATGAGGATGTCACGCAGAGTGTGCAAACACTTCAGCCACTCCTACACTGCAAGGAACACCCTGCTCAGGATCCAGAGACAGCGCAGTCTGCCCCAACATCGGCTAATCTGCGACGTGCCAACACCCTGGAATTCTGCCCTCCATATGCTGGACCGCCTGTACGAGCAAAGGTCAGCCGTTACAGACTACCTCATGGGGCAATCAGGCAGCTTCACGCCACACTGCGACTTCCAAGTCACACACTGGCAGATGATGCGTGAAGTCTGCCAATTGTTAATCCCTTTTGAGGACGCGACTCTGTTTGTGAGCAGGCATGACTATGGGATCAACGACATCATCCCACTCGTCCATGTTCTGGAAAGTGCGCTGAAAACCATCATCAGTGAGGATTCCCAGGCCACCACTCCAAGGCTGAACATCGCCTTGAGCCCAGAGATGGATGAAGTACAGATGGAGGGTGAGGAGGAGGAAGATGTCTACGCCCAGCCATTCCACTCACCGCCACCTGGATTCTCTGCCTCTCAATCACAGGAGGAGATGGAGGATGAGGTGGTAGAGGAAGAGGAGGAAGACCCCAGCAGACCCTGGAACTATACCGAGGACAGTGGAGAGGAGAGGTGCTCATTGTCCTTGGTGCAGATGGCAAGGTGCATGCGGGAGTGTCTCAGGAATGACAGCTGGATTGTGGACATCCGCCAGAGGGACCAATACTGGCTGGCCACCCTGGTGGACCCTCGCTTCTGCCACAAAATGGCTGAATTTTTTCCGCCATCAGAGAGGGAGGCAAAACTGGTGTACTACCGGGACCTACTCACCAGTCAGTTGGTCTCAACTTACCAGAGAGACCAGCCAGGTTCCCAGACAACATCCTCTCGGGGGGAACCAGCGCACTCCACTACCACCACCACTAGTGGAGGCGTGAGAAGTCGCTACAGCCTCCAATTGCTGATGAGCGATTTCATGCAGCCAGCTGCTGAAGAGGGGACACAACACCGGACTCATGGCGTGGACCAGCATGAGCTCACCCACCAGGTCACTGCCTACCTGGATTGTACCCTGCCCCAAAGTGTCACCGACCCCGTGCAGTACTGGGCAGAGAAACTGGACATTTGGCCTCAACTGGCAGAGTTTTCTTTGGCTCTGCTGTCCTGCCCAGCCAGTAGTGTTGCGTCAGAGAGGGTGTTCAGTGTGGCGGGTAACATCGTAACATCGCAAAGAACGAGGCTCTCTTGCCACAGTGTTGAGATGCTGACTTTTCTAAAGATGAATCGTGCCTGGATTACATCGGATTATACCACCCCCCTGCCTGATGTGAATGACTAAGTCATCAGTCACCCGTCTTGCATGGAAATCCATGTGTCCAAGAAACTGACCTTAATATCCTAAATATGTGCCCAACGTAAAAATCCGTAATTTAACTTATTAAGTAATGTTCCCCCCTTAGACCCCAAATTAAACAAAATCACCTTAAAAATTCCATACTTAATTCGCATACATTTGAATAAACAGAACCCCATCTCCAAATTTAATGCCCATGGTGTGTTGGCCATTTAACATCTCCACACCAGCTTAATGTCTCACACCAGTGCACCGTCCAACCCATACCCCAAGAACAGTACCATCTCTAAAATAATCCCCACGACTATGCTTCACAAAGTGGGGATTTCACCTTTTGTGAACTATAGCCGTGGGGTTCTAATCCTGGCACCCGTGCCAAGGAACACTACTCACCGTTTTGTGAGCGGGTACTAACTGTTCTTGAGGTATTTTGTTGATATCATGAGAGTAGTAAAATCTCGCACCGCAAATCCCGATGGGGTTCTTCTCTGTGCGAATGATTTCACGCCTCTCATGCAGTCACGCGTGGAATAAGGCTGTCTATGGGGTATATATCACGATGGCTGCTGTCCTTCAACTGTGATTTAAAAAACCTCCACAGTTAGTTACAGCAACAAACAGTTGCTTAAAGGCAGGTTAACTTGCCTTATTTAGGGGTGCCTTTACAATGGGATGCTTTTTTGGGGTTCTCTGCTGCCTAAATCGTTGGCTGATTTTATGCCACCTTCAGTACTATGGGGCTGGAGGCAAATACCCAGTTCAGCGCAGAACTGCGTATGTCCGGACTGCACCATAGTACTGAACGCCGTTTGGTGAACGGTATAAAAATGCCCTGTGGATTTTACTCAGCAGACCCGCAGCCACATGTGAAGGTACCCATAGGGTGAGGTTTTTTGGGAGTGACCAAAGAGAGGGCGGGAAGGTCACTCCCATACCCCATCAGGGGTTTTTCCCCTACCCACTTTAAAAGATAAGTCCAGGCAATTAATAACTTTCTGTGCCCTTACTTGAACCAGAAACTTATAAATTGCCTGGACTTATCCTTTAAAGGGAACCTGTCATCTCCGAAACACCCCTGAACTAGAGTAAGTGTTGTATAGTGTAAGTGATGCTGAATCCGAATATGTAAGTTTTATCTTCATACTCACTTCCATTCCGACGCTGTGCTCCCACAAACCTGCAGTAAAATGCACTCAGTGGACTCCGATGCTCACTCACTTAATGGAGAGGACTCAAAGAAGAGTCCACTGAGTGCATTTTACTGCAGGTTTGTGGGAGCACAGCGTCAGAATGGAAGTGAGTATGAAGATAAAGCTTACATATTCGGATTCAGCATCACTTACACTATACAACGCTTACTCTAGTTCGGGGGGGTTCCGAGATGACAGGTTCCCTTTAAGCCAGCTGGTGACAGCACTAAAAAAATACAAAAGCATACATCCATTGGGTTGGGCGCTGCACTCGGTTAGGACATCAAACTGGTGTAACAAAGATATACACTCACCGGCCACTTTATTAGGTACACCATGCTAGTAACGGGTTGGACCCCCTTTTGCCTTCAGAACTGCCTCAATTCTTCGTGGCATAGATTCAACAAGGTGCTGGAAGCATTCCTCAGAGATTTTGGTCCATATTGACATGATGGCATCACACAGTTGCCGCAGATTTGTCGGCTGCACATCCATGATGCGAATCTCCCGTTCCACCACATCCCAAAGATGCTCTATTGGATTGAGATCTGGTGACTGTGGAGGCCATTTGAGTACAGTGAACTCATTGTCATGTTCAAGAAACCAGTCTGAGATGATTCCAGCTTTATGACATGGCGCATTATCCTGCTGAAAGTAGCCATCAGATGTTGGGTACATTGTGGTCATAAAGGGATGGACATGGTCAGCAACAATACTCAGGTAGGCTGTGGCGTTGCAACGATGCTCAATTGGTACCAAGGGGCCCAAAGAGTGCCAAGAAAATATTCCCCACACCATGACACCACCACCACCAGCTTGAACCGTTGATACAAGGCAGGATGGATCCATGCTTTCATGTTGTTGACGCCAAATTCTGACCCTACCATCCGAATGTCGCAGCAGAAATCGAGACTCATCAGACCAGGCAACGTTTTTCCAATCTTCTACTGTCCAATTTCGATGAGCTTGTGCAAATTGTAGCCTCAGTTTCCTGTTCTTAGCTGAAAGGAGTGGCACCCGGTGTGGTCTTCTGCTGCTGTAGCCCATCTGCCTCAAAGTTCGACGTACTGTGCGTTCAGAGATGCTCTTCTGCCTACCTTGGTTGTAACGGGTGGCAATTTGAGTCACTGTTGCCTTTCTATCAGCTCAAACCAGTCTGCCCATTCTCCACTGACCTCTGGCATCAACAAGGCATTTCCGCCCACAGAACTGCCGCTCACTGGATGTTTTTTCTTTTTCGGACCATTCTCTGTAAACCCTAGAGATGGTTGTACGTGAAAATCCCAGTAGATCAGCAGTTTCTGAAATACTCAGACCAGCCCTTCTGGCACCAACAACCATGCCACGTTCAAAGGCACTCAAATCACCTTTCTTCCCCATACTGATGCTCGGTTTGAACTGCAGGAGATTGTCTTGACCATGTCTACATGCCTAAATGCACTGAGTTGCCGCCATGTGATTAGCTGATTAGAAATTAAGTGTTAACGAGCAGTTGGACAGGTGTACCTAATAAAGTGGCCGGTGAGTGTATATATATATATATATATATATATATATATATGTCTCGCCAACAGCCATAGGCCCAGATTCAACAGGTTTGACACCAGAGTAGTTGCATCAATTTTTAAAGCGAGTGCCAGTGAGGTGTCCATTTCATGAAAATTGGACACGTATTTTTGGATAATGGAACTGGCGTAAAGCCTTCTTGAATCTGTGCTTTTTAAATGTCCTTTCTTCACCTCATGGTTTCTGTGGGTGAGGTTGTCTGTCTATTTAACTGTATCCGTATCCTACTAGACTAGCTGTAATGTTAGAGGTTTTTTTTTAACGTTGACTGTCCTGTGCTGAACTCTACCTCAACATTTTGTCATGTATAAAAACTGATTTTTACAAGCGTGCATATTCTTAGCTTCCAACTTCAGTTCTCTGTACTAGGCCCTTCTGGGTCCAAAAGAATACTGCTCCTACTAATGCCCCCACCGTCAATTGTCTATTTGGAAAAATACTGGGTGCAATCAAGAGCTGCTGAAGCTGCCTCCTCAACTTGTCTCTTCACAACCATACTGGCCTGGGTGCTATCAAGTGCTGCTGCCTCCTCCTCCTCCGTCAATTATCTGTTCTTAACCATACTGGCCTGGGTGCTATCAAGTGCTGCTGCCTCCTCCTCCTCCTCCGTCAATTGTCTGTTCTCAACCATACTGGCCTGGGTGCTATCAAGTGCTGCCTCCTCCTCCTCCGTCAATTGTCTGTTCTCAACCATACTGGCCTGGGTGCTATCAAGTGCTGCTGCCTCCTCCACCATCAATTGTCTGTTCTCAACCATACTGGCCTGGGTGCTATCAAGTGCTGCTGCCTCCTCCTCCTCCTCCGTCAATTGTCTGTTCTCAACCATACTGGCCTGGGTGCTATCAAGTGCTGCCTCCTCCTCCTCCGTCAATTGTCTGTTCTCAACCATACTGGCCTGGCTGCTATCAAGTGCTGCCGCCTCCTCCTCCGTCAATTGTCTGTTCTCAACCATACTGGCCTGGGTGCTATCAAGTGCTGCCGCCTACTCCTCCATCAATTGTCTGTTCTCAACCATACTGGCCTGGGTGCAATCAAGTGCTGCTGCCTACTCCTCTGTCAATTGTCTGTTCTCAACCATACTGGCCTGGGTGCAATCAAGTGCTGCCGCCTCCTCCTCCGTCAATTGTCTGTTCTCAACCGTACTGGCCTGGGTGCAATCAAGTACTGCTGCCTCCTCCTCCTCCGTCAATTGTCTGTTCTCAACCATACTGGGTCCAATACAGTACTATTACTGATGCTGGTTCCACTGTCAAATGTCTGTTTTCCACCCTACTGGGTCCAAGGCAATGCTGCCGGTGTTGCCAACTTGCACTTTGTGCCCTATGTCCCGTGTAATCACTTACACCCTGGCTAATGTGTACCTGTTCTGGGGTGCACAAGGTCTAATTAAATGGTACGCCTGTCTGTCTTCTGACCTGTGATGTCACTGAGACCGCATCGACTTCAACGCAGCCTATTCTTGGGTTGGTGCCACAATCTACCGTGTGTTTTTGGTGCTCTGGCATGACATGGACTGCTCCAGAGAACATCTTCAATGTTGTCAAATGTTGTTGACCTGGCTGTCGACGACTATTTTTGCACTTTGATTTTTTCAACTTTTTTCATTGTAATAGCAACTGCAACTAAACAAAACTATACCCTATCAGACTCCCACTATTGTAGCTGCAATTATTCAGCCGTTATAGCAAGGTTTGTTTTAGGTTCGGTTCGTACGAATCCGAACTTCACGAAAGTTCGCCGAACCGAACTTTTCAAAAGTTCGCTCATCCCTACCCACAAGGCATTAGAGAAATTTTCATTAAAGTAGGTCATAGAGTCAAAAGAGATAGGGAAGAAAAAACCGTGGAGCTTTTGTGTCAAAATCCCTAAATAAAGCTAATCCAAACGTGACACAGGCAAAACAATTGCAATCGCTTAGACTTCAATTCAAAGATAGTCTATTATACCGCCATGAAAAAAACATTTGAAATCCCTTAAGGCCTCTTACTACTCACAGAACAACAAAGCGGGAAAGCTGCTGGCCCATAGATTAAAAACCTGTATGGCTAAATCAAAAATCCCATTTCTTACCCCTCCACAGACAGGCTCCAAAGTAATTGACACACAAGCGATTGCCAATTCTTTTAAGGTCTTTTATGAATCCCTATACAACCTGTCACCCCAGATGGGGTCCACTCCTTCCACAACAGAAGCCATAAATAGCTTCCTTGACCTCCCTCCATCTCCCTCATCTTAATAGTGACCAAATAACACAACTGAATACCCCCCTCTCATCTGAGGAAATATTGGGTATTATTAAGAAACTAGTTATGTATTCCAGAAACATTCTGAAGGAAATGCTAAAATCCACAATTATGACAATACCCAAATAATACAAGCCCTCTGATGATCCCAAACATTATCGCCCAATTTCACTCTTAAATACAGACGCCAAGATATTTGCTAAAGCCTTGGCCAACCGACTGGCCCCTTTGATTCCTCTTCTTGCCAATACAATCCAGGTGGGATTTGTCAAAGACCGGCAGATCCAGGAGAACACTCGCAGAGTTCTAAATATAATTGACTTTTACACAAAGGAAGGGTCCCAGCTATTCTGGCGACATTAGAAGCTGAGAAGGCGTTTGACCGAATGAATTGGTCTTTCGCATTCTCTGTCCTGTCTCATATGTAGTTCTCTGGGGCGATCCTGTCGGCTATCAAAGCTTTATATACCTGCCTGTATTCTAGAATGTGGGTAAATGGAGCACTTTCAGAGCCCTTCAACATTACTAATGGTACTCGACAGGGTTGCCCTCTATCTCCATGAATGTTTATTTTATCAATTGAACCTTTGGCCCAAGCAATCAGATGTGATGGTAGAATTAGTGGAGTCACAATTGGGGACAGATGTCATAGCATTAGTTTGTACGCATTATCCCTCCCCATAGCTCATTAGCAACAGCAATTGATATTATCTCATCATTCGGAGAATTATCCTTCAATAAACTGAACGCCACTAAATCCCAAGTGCTTCCTCTTAATATTGCCCCTCGGCAGCTGACACCCCTTATGTCTTCCTTTAAACTTGACTAGTGGTGTAGATAAGATTCCTCGGCGCAAAAACCGACCAGATGCAAGCAGAAATCTTCAAAGGTTTATTTCAGCATACATACAACGTGTTTCGGGGAGAACAGCTCACCTTCTTCAGATACAGCCCACTCCCCGTCATTGGCCTTACTATTTATAGACCTAGACTCTATCCCATGGAGCTGTAGACTGGTAGAAGCACACCTTTTCTTGTCCACTAAATTAGCTATTACTGAAAATTGGAAGAGATCTAAAATTTCTTCCCTATTAGAGGTTCTTCTGAAAATGAACAATACCTTTATACATGAACGGATTTTGGCCTCGGCGAATCACTCTCGAACTTCACGAGGTTGTTAAACTCTTGGGCAGGTTTTGTTAGTTGGCGATACCGGTGTCTTGATCTATTCCTTTCTATATATGCAGTCAAAGATGTTACATTTGTCCCTCGAGAGACAGTTTCATTTTCAATTATTTTATTTTACTTCTCCTTTTGTGTTTTTCATTTATTACTTTATTTTGACGGATTGTTCTGTCTTCATTATTACTCTGCTACATGTAGACATTTGTCAGTACTGCCAATGTGGCTATGTAAATGTACTGATCGGATACATGATACCTGGTTTTTCAAACTGTACTTATTTGAAAAATATAATAAGAACTTATTGTTCAAAAAAACAGTTTAAATGTATTTTTACACTATTTAGACATAAAAAAATCTATATATATATATATATACACATGTGCTTTCAGTATAATAGTACTGACACAGAGAATGAAGAGCATGGGTCAATTTTGCTGCAAACGGAACACCATGGGTACAAAACCCATAAAATGGTAGAGGAATTACATTTTTTTCCAAGTCCATTTGTTTTGTTTTTTTCCGATTCCCACTACATTGTATGCCATATTAAATGCTGGCATTAGAAAGTACAACTTTTCCCAAAAAGTAAGCCCTCATACAACTATGGGAATGGAAAAATAAAACAGGTATGGCTCAAGTAAGATAGGGAAGAAAAATGAAAATGAAAAAACGAGAAAAAAAAAAGAATAAAAAACTGTATCCTAAGGGTTAAACACACATGTTGTTATGGGAAAAAAGTAGCGGATTATTGACACCAAGCATCCAAAAATTATGCCTTATCAAAAGAAGCAGTGGCTTGTCATGCACTACTGTCCAAATATTGTGCTAACAGGGTTGGAATGTTAGCCTATATGTGTATATACATGTTTTGTCACAAAAAACAGTAGCTTGTTATGAATGAGCCCCTACTGCAGCAGTGCAGTCTGAATTTGGAAAGGATAAGGTGTGGTGATGTGTGTAGTAATGTGAGGTGTGGGGTGTGTATCTCGCCTGTTTTGTCAGTTTAGCCAGGTGGGAACTAAAGTCCAGAAGTGGTATAGCTTCAGCAAGCATAGTTGCTGAAGCTGATTTTTGTTTAATGTTGCATGGGCTAGAATTCTTGGACTGGGAGATAGGTTGGAAGTGGGAGTCTTCCAGTCCACACACCCTAATCCGTCACAGGTTTTCCCTGGGCCCAGGTGAGGCCAGCTGGATTAATCAGGCAGGGATAAGTTAACCTGCACTGTGTGTGAGAGAGAGGGCCCCAGGGGACAGACCTGGAGAGGGCCCCTGTGGTCACAGCCAGCAGGGCTGAGGGGCCACAAGGCTGAGGAAGCCTGGAGAGATAAAGTCTGAGGAGGCCTGAGAGGTTGGAGCCTGCGGAGGCTCTGTGTGGCCTCAGCCACGAGGGCTGAGGGGCCACAAGGCTCAGTGTAGCCTGGAAGTTTGGGGGGCCCAGTGACCCTAGGAGAAGAGGGTCACATGGTCAGAGTCGGGAGGACTGTTGGACCAACTCCCCTCAAAGGTACAGTTGTAGTCACAGCCAGGAGGCTGCTGGACTTAACGGCTGAGGAAGCCGCACTTAAATGCTGTGTGTGAACAGCGTTTGTATTTAGGCGAGTTAGCTGAACTATGTGTAGTCAGAGCCTAGCCAGTCAGGTGTTATTTTGATGGTTTTGTTTCATGCTGGAGCAAAAAGTGTGAAAATAAAGTGGTGTGGACTTGAAAATCCCTGTGTTTTGAAGAGATTGTGTGATGTCGACCCCCTGAGAGGATATGATCCCTTACAAGGGGTAATAGCGGCAGCAACAGTAGCAGCACATCATGGAACAAAGCAGTAGATGTGTGTGCAGCTGTGTTGGGGAAGTAGTTGTAGTAGTGGCAGCTATGTAGGGGTAATGGAAGTGGCAGTACAGGGATTAGAAAGGGGGAGCAGCAACTGTGATGGCAGCAGCAGCCATAGGGTACAGAACATGATGGTAGGCAGACAGTAGCAGGAGAGTGATTTGCCATCAGCAATGGCAGATCTGTTCATCGGCTTAAGGTGTCTGAAAATTGTTATGGATCCATGCCTCAAGTGGTGTTTTGTAGTTGTATACAACTGTATTTAATTGTAATTAACACAGAGGAGGACAGTACACTGCTACAGATGGATCTGGATAGACTGGAGGCTTGGGCAGAGAAGTGGCAGATGAGATTTAACACTGACAAATGTAAGGTTATGCATATGGGAAGGAATAATGCAAGTCACCAGTACATACTAAATGGTAAAATATTGGGTAACTCTGACATGGAAAAGGACCTAGGAATTTTAGTGAACAGCAAACTAAGCTGTAGAAACCAGTGTCAGACAGCTGCTGCCAAGGACAATAAGATAATGGGTTGCATCAAAAGAGGCATAGATGCCCGTGATGAGAACATAGTCCTGCCACTTTACAAATCACTAGTCAGACCACACATGGAGTACTGTGTACAGTTCTGGACTCCTGTGAATAAGACAGACATAGCAGAACTGGAGAGGGTTCAGAGGAGGGCAACTAAAGTAATAACTGGAATGGGTGGACTACAGTACCCAGAAAGATTATCAAAATTAGGGTTATTCACTTTAGAAAAAATACGACTGAGGAGAGATCTAATAACTATGTATAAATATATCAGAGGTCAGTACAGAGATCTCTCCCATCATCTATTTATCCCGAGGACTGTGACTGTGACGAGGGGACATCCTCTGCGTTTGGAGGAAAGAAGGTTTGTACACAAACATAGAAGAGGATTCTTTACGGTAAGAGCAGTGAGACTATGGAACTCTCTGCCTGAGGAGGTAGTGATGGTAAGTTCACTAAAAGAGTTCAAGAGGGGCCTGGATGTATTTCTGGACTGTAATAATATTACAGGTTATAGTTACTAGAGATGGGTCGTTGATCCAGGGAGTAATTCTGATTGCCTGATTGGAGTCGGGAAGAAATTTTTTTTCCCTAAAGTGGGGAAAATTGGCTTCTACCTCACAGGTTTTTTTTTTTGCCTTCCTCTGGATCAACTTGTAGGAAAACAGGCCGAAACTGGATGGACAGATGTCTTTTTTCGGCCTTATAAACTATGTTACTATGTTACTGCCGGAGGACAAGTTTGTCCGTTTGGTGGTGACGATGTCACCTTCCATTCTGAAAACCCTCTCTGAGATGATAATGAAGGCTGGACAAGAAAGTACAGCAGGAACAAAGTGGGCCATTTCTAGCCACTGTTCCAATCTGCTTACCCAGAAGTCCATGGGGGTCCAATAACAGGGTAGCAACAGAACTAGCAACAATCAAACTTGCCCTACGTGTGGCATGTGTTAAGCCTGCACCCACTGTATCTCGAGCTTACCGCATATGGTAAGAAGCAGATCTGGCCTTGCCAGTTTCTTGGGAGGTTTTTGCTGTATATTGCATTAACTCTTTATTTCTGCTGTGGCCACCACCCTTCTCCTCTGATGTCTTCTCCTCCTCTTATCTAGCACCCCAATCTGGCTTAGCACTAACCTTCCCCACCACTTTTATTAGACTGTGAATGTCATTGTGGGATCCTTGACTCTCTTCCCAATTCTCTGCTTTGTATTTGTGCCACTGCCACTACCAATACTTCTATTGCCACTACCGTGGTTTCAGGTGCAATTACTGCCACCACAGCTAGGCATGGGGTCCCCTTCAAACCGTTGCTCATCTGATCCAAACTCAATGAAT
Source organism: Rhinella marina (assembly GCA_900303285.1). NCBI lineage: Eukaryota > Metazoa > Chordata > Amphibia > Anura > Bufonidae > Rhinella > Rhinella marina. Next base: position 82,628 of record ONZH01011021.1, on the reverse strand, counting down.
CATAACAATCTCTAATGCTGTCAGTTCCTGCCTGACTGAGGGCCCGCTGACCTGCGGCCAGGTAGACACCCAAAGCATCATACTTTATTATGATGCAATCAGACGAGCAGCAACGTGTTGACTAGGAACTTTGAACGTCACAGAGAGTGCATTTCCTGGACCAAACATGCACACATGGAACCGGCCTTAACGGCGGTTAGGATATGACCACACATTCAGGTGCTAAAATCAAGATTGGATTACAAAAGGAGAGACACTATAATAGACAGATACAACTTCTCCTTTTTGCTGAATCCACTCCTGGTTTTGGCTTTAAAAACTACATCAAGAAAACCTAAGCTTGTGGCCGTATCCTTATAAAGCAGTTACTAAAACCAGTTCACTATACGAGTATATAAAAAGTAGTGGGAATCCTATCTGTGTTTCCATATTTTGTGTGATAACTATGTCATTAATGGACTGCGTGCCTGAATATGTAAATTGCCTAACTTCTAAATGAATAATTATACAACACTCCTTTGCTCACACAGCAATTTCCATGATTTAGTCTCGCTTTAATATAACTTTTCTACAAACAAGTCAAGTCCTTGAGGTTGAAGCATGCAACAAACGTGTTTATGAAGTGCTGGATCCAGCAATAAGCGTCTAGCACAGCATTAAGTAATTGCAATGCTTAATATAAGAACATTAACTTTTAATTAGATTTGGGAGAGAGCTACTTTGCTCTTCCACCACATCTGATAAAATGATGCATATATAAAAGATAGAATAATACTTTCTAGTTTTATGCTGGATTTTTTCGGGAGCTGTTTTTTATACACAACTGGCAAATTAAAGCAGCCAAATGAGTAAGTGGGAAAAAGTGACAAATTTAACTAGTAACAAAATAGCAGAACATTATATGTGCACCACAAATGCATACATTAGCATCTTAATATGAATACGCTCCTTTAAGGACAAGACTGAGTTTTACATGGTGAGTAATACATTAACATTATTGCTATTTAAGGCAAAACAACACAGAGCCTTCTGCATATACTGCCAACTTTACACACTGCCATATATTGCTAGATAAGTGTACAGAAAGAGAAGAGCACTATAAAAAGGAGAGATGTAAGATGAGAGTAACCCTCCTCCATCAATACTGCCCCATGTCTTCTTTACTTGTATTGAGATAAGGGGGAAACATTTTATTTTCATGCTCAGCTTAAAGGAAACCTGTCACCTCAAAAACAGACATAAAACAGCCAATATCACCTTATAGTAGCCCCCAGTGTGTTATTAGCCTGGCGTTTGATTAGGTAATTTGATCTCCCATACTTGATAAAAACGATGTTTTAAGCGCCATCAGCGCTAGCCTTCCAGTCAACTTGAAGTCAAGGAGGCAACGTCCCTTACCCGCGTGCGCACTTGCCCTCCTTTGGCTTTCTGGAACTGCCGGGGCCTGCGCCGTGAGCAGATGAAACCTGGCTAACTGCAGGAGCCGGTGACAGAATCGCGCAGTAGCAAGGAGCGCAAGGAGGCCACACTGCATTATGTCAATCACAGGCAAGAGGGGCTTGTAAGGGGTGTGCTTAGCTTGACTTGAAGCAAGGAAGCCGCTGCCTCCTTGACTTCAAGCTGACTGGAAAGCTAGCGCCGATGGCGCTTAAAACATAGTTTTTATCAAGTATGGGGGATCAAATTACCTGATCAAACACATGATTAATAACACACTGGGGGCTACAATAATGTAATACCGCCTGTTTTATGTGTGTTTTTGAGGTGAAATAAACACCTATAAACCGAGCAATATAACAAATCGTCCAGGGGTCAAACAAACTACTTCATCGCCTACAAAGGGACCACCACAACCACAATTCAAAAATCCAATACTTTATTGATCAAATCACATAAAACACACTAAGACATAGTAACATAGTAACATAGTAACATAGTTTATAAGGCCGAAAAAAGATATCTGTCCATCCAGTTCGGCCTGTTATCCTGCAAGTTGATCCAGAGGAAGGAAAAAAAAAACCCTGTGAGGTAGAAGCCAATTTTCCTCACTTTAGGGGGAAAAATTCCTTCCCGACTCCAATCAGGCAATCAGAATAACTCCCTGGATCAACAACCCCTCTCTAGTAACTATAACCTGTAATACCCTCCAGAAATACATCCAGGCCCCTCTTGAACTCTTTTAGTGAACTTACCATCACTACCTCCTCAGGCAGAGAGTTCCATAGTCTCACTGCTCTTACCGTAAAGAATCCTCTTCTATGTTTATGTACAAACATTCTTTCCTCCAGACGCAGAGGATGTCCCCTCGTCACAGTCACAGTCCTCGGGATAAATAGATGATGGGAGAGATCTCTGTACTGACCCCTGATACATTTATACATAGTTATTAGATCTCCCCTCAGTCGTCTTTTTTCTAAAGTGAATAACCCTAATTTTGATAATCTTTCTGGGTACTGTAGTCCACCCATTCCAGTTATTACTTTAGTTGCCCTCCTCTGAACCCTCTCCAGCTCTGCTATGTCTGCCTTGTTCACAGGAGCCCAGAACTGTACACAGTACTCCATGTGTGGTCTGACTAGTGATTTGTAAAGTGGCAGGACTATGTTCTCATCACGGGCATCTATGCCTCTTTTCATGCAACCCATTATCTTATTGGCCTTGGCAGCAGCTGTCTGGCACTGGCTTCTACAGCTTAGTTTGCTGTTCACTAAAATTCCTAGGTCCTTTTCCATGTCAGAGTTACCCAGTGCTTTACCATTTAGTATGTACTGGTGACTTGCATTATTCCTTCCCATATGCATAACCTTACATTTGTCAGTGTTAAACCTCATCTGCCACTTCTCTGCCCAAGCCTCCAGTCTATCCAGATCCATCTGTAGCAGTGTACTGTCCTCTTCTGTGTTAATTACTTTACACAGTTTAGTGTCATCTGCTAAAATTGATAATTTACTGTGCAAGCCTTCTACAAGATCATTAATACATATATTGAAGAGAATAGGGCCCAATACTGACCCCTGTGGTACCCCACTAGTGACAGTGACCCAATCTGAATATGTGCCATTAATAACCACCCTCTGTTTTCTATCACTGAGCCAGTTACTTACCCACATACAGACATTTTCTCCCAGGCCAAGCATTCTCATTTTATATACTAACCTTTTATGTGGTACCGTGTCAAACGCTTTGGAGAAGTCCAAATATACGACATCCATTGAGTCGCCGCGGTCAAGTCTAGAACTTACCTCCTCATAGAATCTGATTAAATTGGTTTGACATGACCGATCCCTCATGAAGCCATGCTGATAAAGAGTTATTTGCTTATTTTCATTGAGGTACTCCAAGATAGCATCTCTCAGAAAACCTTCAAACAGTTTACCCACAACAGATTGCCCCTGAGGAAGCCATCGGCGAAACGCGTGTCGGGTTCAGATACTGGTGGGTATCCACATGGATTGAACATTTTTATATGTATATGTGCATTAGCCCAATAGCCTATATGTTAAAGTATATGATTGTTTGATGATCTGTGCACACCATGTGTCTTTTTTGCTTCCTTTATGATATGCACTAGGCACTTTATTGAGATGGAGACTTAGTCACATGTTCTTGTGTTTATGATCTTATGCTAATATATTTCCCAGTTATATCTGGCTGGGCTCTTGCTCATTCTGTATATTATCACCAGTGTATCCTCATATTGATATGACATCCGCTATTTTATTATTGTCTTGGTGTGTTTTATGTGATTTGATCAATAAAGTATTGAATTGTGGTTGTGGTGGTCCCTTTGTAGGCGATGCTGTTTTTGAGGTGGCAGGTTCCCTTTAAAAAGATTCTGTCACTTATTTCTACCATTTCTAACCCATGCAAAAACAGTGTTCGCTCAAACATCATTCAACTCATCCCTTTATTCATATTTCTGAACCCCAGAAAATTAACTTTGTCCAGCGGGCATCATCAATTGCTCAAAAAGTCCAAGCCCACCTCTCGCAGGAGAGGTCACAGGTCCTCGACTCCCCTTTAAGCTAATTTAGCAAAACCAGATTAGATCACTTACAGTAGCTAGTAGGTTCTTCTACAGTATCTTTCTTTGGAGAGTTCTTTAGGGCCCATAGCAAAAACGTGGAATAGACCCCACTCTACCATCAACAACAAGGGACTTATCTTGGTCTCTTCTTGGAAGGTTATTCCTATCTTGACATTGATGGCATACTAATGGCCAAAACTTTCTGATAGATGCGAGTCCAACATTTCCAGCCTCCATGAACATATGGCCACTTCATGTGCAGCTGTCTACACTTCGAATTTCAAAAATAGCTGAGCATTTTTTAACTCCTACAGAAGTGGATGGATAGAGCTGCACATTTGTGTCCACCTCTCATGTGCACATGCTATAAATGTGCAGATCAGAAAAACTCTTTAAGTTGTCTACATAGCTGTCAGATGTACGCTCAGTTAGCTGACACCAATTCCTCCTGACCCTTTAATATACCTGCATGAGGGACTTGTTCAAGTGTACACATGTTCTCAGTAGGGAGCAGGGAATAAGACACTGACAAAAACCTTTGGCTATGTCTTATTTCCCTTAAGAACAAAAAGATCGGGTAGGTTGGATTTCAATATCTGGTGGAGAGTCAGGACACCACCACACACATCAGATGGTTGACTGTTCCCCATGGTTTGCTTGAAATTTATCTAATGTATGACATCTAGAGATGAACAAATTTTAAAAATTTCCTTTAAGGTCTGAATTGAAAGTACTTTAAACACTTGGAAATTTTTCTTTTATATCTTGGCAGAATTGTCCACAGGCAACTTAACAGCGGAGTATGAAGATTGCAGATATTCTGTGCAAGAAAGTGCTACTGCAAGGCTTTGAACAAGGGTAGACATCATCTCTCACATTTCCTGCACAGTGGTTGACTCTATGCGCTGCATCACAACGATCATTATGTTAAACATTTGCTTTTATGCATGGAAGATTGGACACTACATAGAAAAGCAAATGTGACTCTAGGGCTCATAGACCAGTGTTATTTACACAGTCTAATCAGATCTAATGACCTCTAGAGGCTGGAGCTCAGCTAACTTGAAAAGCCATATTTGTTCCACTATCTTCTATGGCTTTTTGAACATAAAAACAAATATTTCAGTCCATTAACTTTTGTACATATTCATACAGGGCTATGTTCTATACTCCTGTACAAAGTGTATACTTATTTATACTTAGATGATGATTTATATATTTATTAGTGATGATAAAGCACCGTAGTGTTCGGGTGCTCGGGTCGAACAATAGGCAGTGCTCGAGTGCTCGACCACAAGCACCCAAGCACAATGGAAGTCAATGGGAGAACCCGAGCACTAAACCAGGCACCCCCTGCTCTGAAGAGGGGAGGGTGTCTGGTTCATAGGTAAAGGTAAGAAAATGGTGGAAACACCACTGAAATGGTTTGGGAATAGCATGGGGAGGATGTCTGGATGCATCTTGGACTCAAAAGTTGCTGCTGGGAACGATATTGTCCGAGTATTACGCCACTTTTATGGAATGACAAGAATTCCACCCAAAAAACCGAAGAGAAGATTTTAAAGGAAATATTGTTAGGAAACATATATTTACTTGTACGTAAAGCGCAAATGCTGCCAAAAATTACAAGGAAGAGGCACTCCGATACAACAGGTATATCATATAAAGGCCTTATTCACATTGTGGTGCAATTGTTCATGTCGTGGGACTCCTACACTCATAAAGCCTATGCACAAAGTGAAAGGGCTGCCAAAAATTAAAAGGAACAGGCACTCCAATACACAGGTAATGTCGCCTTGATTAGCGGCAGAAAAAATACACAGGATTTCAGGTATTTAGGATACAGAAATGTTATCATGCACACGCAACACAGGTAAAGTTGCCTTGATTAGCGGCAGAAAAAAATACACCGGATGTCAGGTATATAGGATACAGAAACGTTATAATGCACCCGCTGTGCAGGTGGTGTTTAGGTCAGGCAAACTTGCGTTATTTTTGCCCCAAAAGAAAAAAAAATATTGCAGCCAGATAGAACAATAGTCCTTAAAAGGACTTTTGGGTCTTTTAAACAGAACAACTAGCCCTGCCTAGCCAAATCCTATCCCTACACTATCTGTCCCTCCTTGCGCAGACGTTATACAGCAGATGCAGCGCAGGTAATGTCGACTTGATTAGCTGCAGAAAAAATTACACCGGATGTCAGGTATATAGGATACAGAAACGTTATAATGCACACGCTGCGCTGGTGATGTTTAGGTCAGGCAATCTTGCGCAATTTTTGCCCCCCCCCAAAAAAAAATATTGCAGCCAGATATAATAGCCCTTAAAAGGGCTTTTGGGTCTTTTCAACAGAAAAACTAGTCCTGCCTAGCCAATTTCTATCCCTACACTATCTGTCCCTCCTTGCAGCAGCTCTCACAGACTAAGACTGAGCAGGGTCACATGTCATCGGATGTTATATAGCACCCAATGACGTGTTCCCGGCCAGCCAATCACTGTAATGCCAGTAGCCAACATGGTTACGGCATTGCAGTGAATGCTAGTACCTCCCTGCACGCTAATTGGCTAAGTAGCGTTGGGGAGGGGACTCGAGCATGGCGTTCGAGCACAAGTGGTGTTCGGCCGAACACCATGATGTGCCGAGCATAGCCATGCTAGTATTCGGCCGAGCATGCTCGCTCAACGCTAATATTTATTTACATTCGTGGATATAATTATCTATAAATACCATACGTAACAGATGTTTTACGTAATAATCAATCAGCTGTGGAGGACTGCATTTCAAGATGTGGTGCGCCAATCATGGCTATTAAATTGTATTTCTATCCTTAGGGTAAGCCATCAATCTGTGACACCAGAGCCCTTATTGATCAGCAGAACATTAGTATAATGCACCCACTCATACCAGTTTTGCAGTCCTTAAATTGCAGTTTCCCAAAATATAGATACCGTCCGTATTGGGTCCATGATCCACATTTTTAGACCAAATATAGGACATTTTCTATCTTTTTGAGGAACCAACATATGGATGCAGAAAGATTTTTTCTGATTTTCCGACATCCAACTATGTTCAGTCTTAATGTCAATATGTACCCAATTTCAATTCAAAGAGATTCTACATGAGAGATAGAATAGGCCAGTAAACGTAACATTCCTCTGGGTGAGAGATGTACAAATCAGCTTTTTTTTTTTTTAAAGGAAAGAAATGCTGAGTGTCTCACATCACTAGATGTACTATAACTATTACCTATTACTAGGTGTAATACAGCTATCTAAACTCAATGCTCAGTGTTTTACACAGTCCTTAAAGCATAACTTGGATAATAGCCAAGCCATCAACTCATCTGCACATAGCTCTTTCCAGTTAATTATCAGAGCAGACCAAACAGGCTTGGCTAGCTGAGAGGTCTTTCTCAGGGCTCTGGGAGTACTCTTTCTCATTATGGAGAGTCCCTAGCATGGATGAGAAGTATCGTAGGCTAGAAAAGGCTTCTCTGGGTTTCTGGGGAAAATATATGGAAATAAAAATCAGAGAGGCTTAACTTTTCATTTTAGAAGGAAAGATAATTTGCATATCTCTGGGTTTCTATACTCAATGATCTCACAACTATCTTTATGTCAAATTAAGAAAAACAATGATGATTTCAAGTACTGCTTTAGGTAGAGATAATTGAACCATTTTTTTAAATTTTATTGTAGCTCTGGAGCTGAGGGAAAACACAGTGAACAGAGAATGTTCTTGGGCAAGAAAACTCAGGGGAGCAGGAAGTGAGCATAAGAGGAAGTGTTAAAGTGATGTCATGAGTTTGAACAGTGGAGCAGAGCACCTGAATTAGGTGTGAGAGGCATTAAAGTGTCGACAGATCACCAAGAAGAGTGTGATCAATGGAAGATGGCAGGATGTTTGCGGGACCACCAGAGCAATGGAGTTCATGTGGCAGTTGTGTCACCACCAACCAAGTGACTAGGGGCACTGGATAGCCAACAAAAGAGTCAGCAAGGCCATTAGTGAGACCAGCCTGCACAGAAGACAAGTCATCTAGAAAGGACACCTAATGTAGCAGTGACAAATTAGTCAACAGGACTGTAATTCTACTGTTTGGACCAATACCTACATAGATGAGCCTTTATTTAGAGACTGAAGGACCCTTGTTCCTGTTGTGTTTCACTTGAAAGATTGATGGTCATTCAATAAAATGTGAGTTCATAAGAAAAAGTGTCCATTACACTTTATACAGTGTCCCAGATGGGAGGAGAGGAGGATTAAAGTGTTAGTTGTGGTCCTGAGGGTGGTAATAGTACACACAGTTAAGGCTACTTTCACACTAGCGGTTTGGAATTCCGGTATTGAGCTCCGTCATAGGGGCTCAATACCGGAATAAAACGCTTCCTTTTGTCCCCATTCATTGTCAATGGGGACAAAACTGAACTGAAGACAACGGAATGCTCCTAGAAGCATTCCGTTCCGTCTTCAGACTGGAGAGCAAAGCGCAACATGCTGCGGTTTGCTCTCTGGTCTGGGCATCCGCACCAAGATGGAACCCGGAATGACCCCCAATGCAAGTCAATGGGGATGGATCAGTTTGGTGACACAATAGTAAAGGGATCCTTCCTCCATTGACTTTCAATGGATTTAATTCTGGATCCATTTAAAAGATGTTAAAGATAAGACAACCGGATCCGTTCATTATGGATCCACAAGGTTGTATTATCACTACAGATCTGGCAGGCCCCTTCACCCGCCGGATCCGTAGTAAAGGCTAGTGTGAAAGTAGCCTAACAGTGACAATCTTGCCCTTTAGCGTACCCTGGCGCTGTGCAGTGACTGGAGGGCACGCGTTTTCTTTTATTTGGGCATACCCTAGTGTTGGGGCTTCTGCCTGGTGGTAGTTGGGGTGCCCTTGATGTTAGGTGTTTGCCTGGATGCAAGGCAGGAGAACAAGTGTGATGACTGGTAAATGGTAGAGTCAGTAACCAGTCCAATTGGTATTAATAAACAAGCAGAAGAATAGGAGGAGTAGTACAATAACAAGGCACAGTTCCAAGGTATAGAACTGTGTAATCCTTCCCCTAAAGCAGCGTATTGTTTGCAGCAGTGATGGAGGTTGTAGTACTCTTTCTCCCTATATCTCCCTAAAGTCTCTCTGAAGAACCTTAGGTACGCAATGAAGCTCTCTGTAAGCTTTTACAGTTCCCAGAGGGGTGCAGATATAGGAAACGATTGGGCAAGCCATTTCCATGTGTGGAAGGGTGCGATAGCAATGTTCCCTCTCACAGCAATAAGGTCTCTCTGCCATAAATTTGCTCAATACCTTGCTGTCTGACTTCAAGGCACGGCCTTGTAGATTGTGGACCATCTGATTATCCTTCTCTCTGGAGCACTTTTGATGATAAAGTAGATTCCTTGGCTGTAGGAGTCTCAAGGATAAATGTTCTCTGAGCAGGGGCCTAGCAATGGGAAGCTTGTACATGTAGCTCTTCACTACAGCACAACTAGACTTTCACTACTGACTGACTTAATTAATCAAGGGGCGGTACTAGGTACATCTCCTGGCAACCTAACAGGATTAGCCAATGTTTTAATCTTTACTTGTCCATCCAGTGCTATCAGTTATACAAATAAGCAAATCACAGCATTTAACTTGACATTAGTTAACCCTTTGCAGTAATCCTGTTCTGGGGTACTGCACCTACAAATGCCCCAACAAATGTACTGGATTTAGTACACTAATGACTATATTATTATAGCTAAATCCATTTACAAGTTCAGTACAAGATGCAAAATAGGATCAAGAGTATACAGTCTACATATCATATCTAATAATGTTAACTTCTTATATTCATAAGTTCCTGGAATGTAAGCGCCAAATAATATAAAGACAAGGTTTCAAAAGCGGCAGTGAGCATGGCTTGAGTTAATAAAACCGACTCTTGCAGGCACTACATGCCAGTCTCGTGAAACATTAGAGCCAAGACGAGTCATTAGTTTTACAATGTGATGCATCAGTAAAAGATCTTAGAGCAACACTAATACAGCAAAAAACATCCTGTAGCAATTGCAAGTCAGGCTCAGGCAATCACAGAGAGAGAGTATGTCAAATTGAAAAGGTACTGCTAGCTGTGCTATTTGGAAGGAAGTCATTTCACAGCAATACATATGGTTGATATGTAGAAATGTACTTGAATCTTGTGCCACTGGCTAAACTCACAAAGGCTCCCTCATTGAACCTTCCAAAGCAGTTAAATCTCAAGATTTGTATGAATGTCAGAAATGATAGCAACTGCAATGACTTACATATTGCCAGCTCACTAAGTAGGGCTTATCTGCCTAATACAAATAAAAAGAAACAGAAAGAGACAGAGCCCATAAATATGTATGATTCCTTCACTGCAGCAAAGGATATGGTAATAGAAATAACAAATAATCAGTAAAAAAGGGGATAAGCATGAGAAAGCACAGAAACGAGTCTAATGTTATATCAAGAGACATTAGTCACTAGAAATGTGAGGCTGAATTTAGAAATCTTGTCACAGGTCCACTGAGACTGCTGTAAAAAATACCAGTGAAGACTTTTCGACGCATAGAGGACCCGAGGATGAGCTGAAAGCCATGAATTCATTTTTTGAAAAGCTCAAAAAGCTCAGATTTTTTCAAAATCTCAGTGCCACATAAGGGCACCTTCACATAATTTTGGTTCCGCTGGTCCTTTATTTGGACAGAACAACGTAAATAATAAAAAGTGCCGGATTCGGAACATAACTGACAGGAACGGAGCCAAATCCTATTGACTATAATGGGGCTTGTTTAGTTTATGGTTGGGAGAATGTTTTTAAGCTGAAAAAATAGTCCTTTCTCTCTGCTATTTTTGACGAACACTGTGACGGATGCCCTGAACAGAGCCGCCAACGCAGATGTAAACATGCAATTACTCATCCACTATAGCCATTGCAGTCAAAATTGCAGTCAAAATTTAGTAGTAGAGTAAGAAATACTCCTTCATGGTATCCATTTGATCTAAATGGCTATTTGGAAGAGCTTTTTTCAAAAACACACATGGCTACGCATAGGCTGAATGCAACTCAACAGTAGATGATGTAATACCCCAGAGTGTTATCACCATTTCTGCACTCCACTACTGTCTCTAATGGTTAACATAAAGGTCATCTTTAAATTTATTTCCAGGCCCCTCACCATTGTGCATTGAAATTATTGTTATGCAACTGTTTTCTACATGTCATATACCTTGTTCACAAGCAGGTGGCGGTGTATATCTGGCAGAGGGAGAGAGACAGAATGGAACTCACCATTCCATTCTCTCCCTTTTGTTGCAGAAGTGGGTCAGTCATGCTTCCCATCAGAAGGAAGGGGTTGCAGTTCTATTTTAAACCAGTCTAAACCTGGGCACCGTCAGACACAATATTCTAAAATGCGAAAATAGTCGAGCACTGGCTTGGCTATTTCCGTCGGCTACATAGAAATGAATGGGAGCGGCGGCTGCGCATGCGCGGTGTACTCCCATTCATTTCTATGGGAGCAGCAGGGGAGCAGCGGGGGAGCAGCGCTCCCCCCTCTGATCTCGATATAGGTGAGGGTCCCAGCAATGGGACCAACACCTATAAGACAATGGGGGCATATCCAAGCGATATGCCCCCATTGTCTATGATGAGAATACCTCTTTAAGAAACCATCTCATGTATATCTTATGGGCTTGGTATTTGGCAATATTATTTTTATTAACTATATTATAATCAAATATAAATATAAAATTGTAAATATATTTTCGGAAACATTGTTCACCAAGCAAAATAGCTTTTGTATTAGATGCCCCATTAACAGTAGACTAGTGGCTCTTATACAGAAGCAGCCGAGCTAAATTAATTCTTTCAATGTATTTCAATGGCATGAGATAACACTGTGACGTGTTATTAAAGTCAATTTTAGCTCAGTTACATATCCCACTGAATGTCCTCCTGTCCCCAAATGGGGCTTGAAGGTATATGTGGTACAGCTAAAACAGCATACCCCTCCACTGATATCAAGTGATGTAGTGCTCTACATACAACTCATGCTCCATTATGCCCTTTTATCAAGCAGTTTCTATTCAGCATACCCTCTAGTGTAGAGCATATGGCAGATGCCCCAGATTAAATAGAGTGGATCTGTCTTATTGACATGTATTCTTTTTACATCTCCAGTTGAAAGGGTTCTCTGCTTTTGCTATATTGATGACCTATCCTCAGGATAGGTCATCAATATTAGATAGGCAGAAGCCCATCTGCCGGTACCCATTCCCCATCAGCTGTATGAAAGAGAACTCAGCGCTTGTAGAAGCTTTCTGCTCCCTTTACTGTTTACCTGCTCCTTGTTGACATTGCAGAGGTGAGCAGTGTAATTAGAACTCATCCCATTCACTTCAGTGGGACAACTGTTTCCTATTCACTTAAATAGGACGGAGCTGTCCCATTCAAGTGAATGAGATGGTGAACTGCTTGATCCTGCAATGTCAACGACAAGCAGGTAAATGGTGATGGGGGCACAGAGCTCAAATGTACATTGCATTCTCTTGACACAGTGGATCGGCAAGGGCTTGGGGTTTCAGTAGTCAGGCTCCCACCCATCTGATATTGATGACCTATCCTGAGGATACGAGGATACGTCATCAATATAGCAAAACCAGAAAATACCTTTAAAAGGATTCTGAGAACTTTTTTATTGATGGTCTATCATTAATATATGCAAAATAACTGTGGAGCCCCAGATATGGGTCTTCAACACAGTGAAAGCCAGATATCCCTCAAAGGAAGGAGGCAACCAAGCAAACGGGTGTCCCCATTACAGAGATCACAAAATCCACCATATTAAGTGGCCCTATGTCAAGTTACCGCTCTTTTACAAGCTTTAAGGATGTGATGGGGAAGACCTAAGACCTTTTAACCTTCTCTTCCTCATTACTTTATAACACATTCTCCAGCCTGTCCCCGACTATGATTTTGCCTGACCAGTTGGTGGTCTGCACTGGTGTCTCTGATCCCAGTGAGGTAGCAGCCTGGTTGATTCCCTGCAACAAAGTCAAGATCCCTGTATTGGGGTTAAAGGGTGGGGATTGCCAAGATAATGACCTTAGAAGTAGCCGAAAGCCAAATCTGTTGGTTGACACAATGGTTCCGCACCCAATGTATTTAAAGGGAATATGTCATCAGCCTTTTCTTAATATGCAAATTAGATCTTTTGGGCAATGAAGGCGTCATAATTGCTCTGGTTACAAACAAGCTCCTCTCCTTTCTGTGGCCAACCCTGGCTGCTTAGCCACTACCTTGTCCTGTCAATCAAAGCAACCAGGGAAGAGATCATATCTCGTTTGTACAGAACTCCAGACTTTCTTTATAAAGCTCATTTAATATCAGATGACACCTGCTGGAGATGTCATGATGGAGTGGGAACTATATTGCACATTTGGTGGTCTTGTGCTAAATTAAACACCTTTTGGAAGGAGGTGGAGACTCTCACCAATAAGATTTGTAATCTAAATTTACTTTTCACGCCATCAGTGCTTCTTCTATGGAAAGCACAACAGGGTTTTTCACCCTCAGCCGATAAACTAGCTACTCATCTGCTGGCAGCAACCAAGTATATTAAACCGACTAAATGGAGGGACCCTGAGCCTCCAACCATGTCGAACTGGTTAGAAAGAGTACATCAAACATGCTTCCTTGAAAGAAATGGTGGAATGGGATCGAGGTACCAGATCCCCTTTCCTAAAAAATTTGGCAACCTTGGTTAAACTATCACAAGAGCTTTCTGAATACATAATTGCTAGTGATGTCATCCGCCTACAGGTCATTGACAGTTTCTACTGAACACCCTGACCCCTACTACTTACTCTCATTTAATACACCTTCCCTTTTTTAGGGGTAGCCACATGGATCTATAAGTGTCTTACAATACTTTGGTGTGATTATTTAGTATGATGCCTGCATCTTTTATTATGTATGCTCCGTAGGTGTACTTGTTCTGCTTTTTGTTTTTGTTATGCCTGTATGTTTTACAGCAGTTATCTCAGGACTCAGTAAGTGTCCCTTATCCAGCACAATTATCGGAACTACCATACTGGACTTTTTTGCGTCTTTATCATCCTTCTAACACTTCTTCCATGTCCAGTTAACATCTAAGACTCCACTGATGCTCGTCCGATGAAGTATGGTGCAATATACCACTGTATTTGTTTTGTTCTTTATTCCAAAAATGTATATATAAATAAAGAATTTAAAAAAAGCAACCAGGAAAGAGCCAACCACAGTAATGAGTGGAGTTTCGGTGTAACAAGAGCAACGGCTGTGACCTCATTGCACCAAAATCCTAATTTTCATATTAAGGAAAAGTATCATAACTCAGGAATGAAGCCTCAGAACAAAAATAGAAAAACAGCATTTTAGCCATGTGAACCACAGCTATGTGTCTATTCTAACAGCTGGATAGAGAGGTCACTGGTAACATATTCCCTTTAATCTAACATCCTACAGTCTAAGGCAGAGATGAATCCAGAAGAGGTTCTTTAAAAGGGAAGCTTGTGGATTAATGCATAGAAAAGCTGCTACTTGCCGAGAATATCACTTTGTGCAGTCTATGACCAATTGATCTTGTGCTGCGTGGACATTTTGCTCTTTAAGTAGCCCTCCTCTTCTTCAGTCCTGCAATATGTTTTCATGTCCCCATGAAATCTGATTTAGAAAGGCAGTAAATGGATTTGTAATATGATAAATTGCATTGCAATCACTGGTGTATATATAGGACTTGGCACTGTTATTCCCACTGATCAGGAGAAAAAAAGTCTCTCTGTTGGAGGATTTAGATTACTGTCTCTCTTTATTTTTTTGTTTTATTTTTTACCAATATTATTTTCTAGTTGAATTTCATACAAGAATCTAATAAATGCTGTACAATAAATAAATGTGTACAAATTTACCAAAAATGACTGTACTGTGTCAAATATTTTAACTGGATGATGGAACTGAGACTGGAGTGATGTTTGCATTTAAATGACAGACTTCCAGAAAGCTACCAGCGTTCTCATTCATCTCGTCTAACCTTCATTTTGGAAGAAGATGCAGCATAGACATATCCTATTTGTGCACACTGGAAGCCCTATTGAAAGTTCCTATTATGGTGGTATACATTAGATAAAATGTATCAAATCATTCCCTATAGGTGCTGGAAAAGTTATCTATCTCTGCCAAACATAGTTTGGTTATTCTGACAGGAGTGTAGCTATGAGAGATTGGTAAATCATATCTTCGAGCAGGGGCGTTGCTAGTGTCTTAAAAGATCAGGGGCACAAGGCCCCCCAAAAATTAAAATGTACTGTGTGTGTGTGTATATATATATATATAGTGCAATAAGTGTAAACCATATTGTGAATAGTACATAATACACACACATTTCCTGTCATTCACAAAGTACATATGAAGCTCTTTCACTCACAGTATATACTACATGCACAGCTCCTCTGCTCACAGTATACACACAGCTTCTCCTCCGCTCACAGTATACACACAGCTTCTCCTCCACTCACAGTATACACACAGCTTCTCCTCCATTCACAGTATACACACAGCTTCTCCTCCGCTCACAGTATACACACAGCTTCTCCTTCATTCACAGTATACACACAGCTTCTCCTCCATTCACAGTATACACACAGCTTCTCCTCCGCTCACAGTATACACACAGCTTCTCCTTCATTCACAGTATACACACAGCTTCTCCTCTGCTCACAGTATACACACAGCTTCTCCTCCGCTCACAGTATACACACGGCTTCTCCTCCGCTCACAGTATACACACAGCTTCTCCTCCACTCACAGTATACACACAGCTTCTCCTCCATTCACAGTATACACACAGCTTCTCCTCCATTCACAGTATACACACAGCTTCTCCTCTGCTCACAGTATATACAGTCATGGCCAAAAGTTTGGAGAATGATACAAATATAAATTTTTACAGTCTACTGCTTCAGTTTTTATAATGGCAATTTGCATATACTCCAGAATGTTATAAAGAGTGATCAGCTTAACAGCAATTACTTGCAAAGTCAATATTTGCCTAGAAAATGAACTTTATCCCCCAAAACACATTTCAACATCATTGCAGCCCTGCCTTAAATGGACCAGCTAACATCGTTTCAGTGATTGTTCCATTAACACAGGTGTGGGTGTTGATGAGGACAGGGCTGGAGATCAATCTGTCATGATTAAGTAAGAATGACACCACTGGACACTTTAAAAGGAGGCTGTCACGCTCGGGTGTGGGGGGAAAAGCCACACCGAGCGTATGAGGGATGGGAACAGACAAAACCAGGGAACTGGTCACCTCCTGCAGGGGACCCTAAGACTAGGCCCTAGCTGGCTACCAGTATGAAATAACCCGGGTGGTAGGAAAGCTCATACACAGGAACCTAATCTGAATAAACCCTAGAACACCCTGCAGTCTAATGACACAAGAGAGTAACCTGTTCCTCCAAGCGTTAGGAGGAACAGGAGACTCAAACAGGAATAACCAAAGGAAGGGAAAACACTTAACTTTAAGTAGAACTCAGCAACAGGATCTCAGCCGAGATCCACACCACTCTCAAACAGGTATGTAGCAGATATAAACCGCAAGGGATACTGGGAGAGGAAGAGGTAAGTAGGAGACAGCTAATTGCCCAGCGGCAACAGCTGAGGGAAAGGGGTGTGGTGAACAGCACCCAAACCACAGGGAATAGCCTGTCAAACCTGTCACTTAGAAAGCCGCGCAGAACGTCTGATTCCAGACGCAAGACCACTCGTGACATTACCCCCCCTTTTACGGGTGACCTCCGGGCACCCAGGACCAACTTTATCAGGGTGACATCTGTGAAAGGCTTTTACCAAACGACTGGCATTCACGTCAGATGCCGGTACCCATGACCTCTCCTCAGGACCATAACCCTTCCAATGAACCAGATATTGAAGGGTCCCACGAAGAACTCGAGAATCAATGATCTTGACAATCTGAAATTCCAAATTGCCATCCACCAAGACAGGCGCGGGTGGCAAGGGAGATGGCTCCAGAGGTTCAACATACCTCTTCAACAAACATCTGTGAAACACATTATGGATTTTCAGGGCCTGCGGAAGTTCAAGACGAAATGCTACAGGATTAATAATGGCCGTGATTTTATATGGGCCAATAAATCTTGGACCCAACTTCCATGAAGGAACTTTCAACTTAATGTTCCTAGTAGACAGCCACACAGAATCACCCACATTTAGGTCCGGACCATTCATGCGTCTCCTGTCAGCCACACGTTTGTACTTGTTACCCATATTTATCAAGTTACTTTGAATTTTTCGCCATATGGAAGACAATGATGACGAAAAACGTTCTTCCTCAGGAATACCAGAAGTATCAGAACCACAAAATGTGCCAAACTGCGGGTGAAAGCCATATGCACCAAAAAATGGTGACTTACCAGTGGAGTCCTGTCTGCGATTATTTATGGCAAACTCAGCCAGAGACAAAAACGAGGACCACTCCTCCTGGTTCTCAGAGACAAAGCATCTCAAATAAGTCTCCAGATTCTGATTGGTACGCTCAGTCTGTCCATTCGTCTGGGGATGAAAGGCAGAGGAGAAAGACAGTTGTACCCCGAGCCGAGTACAGAACGCCCTCCAGAATCTGGACACAAACTGAGTCCCACGATCAGAGACAACGTCAGTGGGAATGCCATGAAGTTTCACAATATTGTCAACAAACACTTGTGCAAGAGTTTTAGCATTGGGGAGTCCGGGTAATGCAATAAAGTGCGCCATTTTACTAAAACGATCTACAACCACCAGAATAACTGTCTTACCAGACGACTCAGGCAGATCAGTGATGAAGTCCATGGATAGGTGAGTCCATGGTCTGGACGGGATGGGTAATGGAAGTAGGGGTCCAGAGGGACGAGTATGTGTCACCTTAGAGCGTGCGCAAACACTACAGGCTGACACATATTCCTCAACACACTTACGCAGACCTGGCCACCAGAATCTACGAGAGATGAGGTCGACAGTGGATTTACTCCCAGGGTGTCCCGCAAGCACCGAAGAATGATGCTCCTCAAAAACCTTATAACGCAAATCAGAAGGAACAAACAACTTCCCGGGAGGGCAAGACTCCGGCGCATCTCCCTGGGCCTCAAGCACTTTAGCCTCAAGATCAGGGTAAAGAGCGGATATCACCACTCCTTCAGACAGTATAGGGCTAGGATCTTCAAAATCACCACCCCCGGGAAAACTACGTGACAAGGCATCCGCCTTCACATTCTTAACCCCAGGACGGTATGTGACAATGAAATTGAATCTGGTGAAGAACAAAGACCATCTGGCCTGCCTCGGATTAAGTCGTCTAGCCGACTCCAGGTAAGCCAGATTTTTGTGATCAGTGAGTACCGTGATTGGATGATTCGCCCCTTCCAACCAATGACGCCATTCCTCAAAAGCCAACTTAATGGCCAGTAACTCTCGGTTACCCACATCATAATTTCTCTCCGCCACAGAGAGTTTCTTCGAAAAAAAAGCACATGGGCGCCATTTACCAGGTGACGGGCCTTGTGATAACACAGCTCCTACCCCCACATCGGATGCGTCAACCTCCACAATGAAAGGTTGTGACACATCTGGCTGCACCAATATAGGGGCAGAGGAAAAGCACTCCTTTACAGCAGAGAAGGCTTGCAATGCTGCATCAGACCACACAGAGACATCCGTCCCTTTCTTAGTCATGTCAGTTAAGGGTTTAACTATAGTCGAATAGTTCTTAATAAATTTTCGGTAATAGTTGGTGAACCCCAAAAATCGCATAAGAGCCTTCAGATTTTCAGGTCGGTCCCAGTTCAGAACAGCACAGACCTTCTCTGGATCCATACGAAAACCTGAAGATGAAAGCAGGTATCCTAAGAATTGCACCTCATGTACAGCAAAAGCACATTTCTCTAATTTTGCATACAACTTGTTATCTCTTAAGATTTGCAACACCTGCCTCACGTGATCCTGATGTGTCACAATATCTGGAGAATAGATTAGTATGTCATCCAAATACACGACTACAAACCTCCCCACAAGATGATGAAAAATGTCATTAACAAAATGCTGGAAGACAGCAGGAGCATTGGTCAACCCAAAAGGCATGACCAGGTTCTCAAAGTGGCCCTCAGGAGTGTTAAAGGCCGTCTTCCATTCATCCCCTTCCTTGATCCTGACCAGATTATATGCCCCCCTTAAGTCCAACTTGGAGAACACCTTGGCATCCACAATCTGGTTAAACAAGTCAGGAATCAAAGGAAGGGGGTACGGATCACGGACAGTAATCCTATTGAGTTCACGGAAATCCAGACATGGCCTAAGGGATCCGTCCTTTTTTTTAACAAAAAAGAACCCTGCTGCCACAGGAGATTTGGAAGGCCTAATATGTCCTTTGGCCAAACTCTCAGCAATATATTCCTTCATGGCCGTTCTCTCAGGTCCAGAAAGGTTATACAGCCTAGATTTAGGCAATCTTGTTCCAGGGATAAGATTGATAGGACAATCGTATTCCCGGTGAGGGGGTAAATCCTGACATCCACCTTCAGAAAATACATCAGAGAAATCCGATATAAAAGAAGGAAGAGTCTTAGTGGTTAAAGCAGAAAAAGATGTATTAAGGCAATTGTCAACACAATAATCGCCCCAATCCACAATTTGTCTAGTATGCCAGTCAATGGACGGATTATGTTTGCTTAACCACGGTAAACCCAGAACCACAGGAGCAGGAAGACCTTCCAACACAAAACATGAAATAAGCTCCTGATGAAATTCACCCACTCTTAATTTGATATCATGCACCATCTGAGACAAACACTTCTGAGAGAGAGGTGCAGAATCAATGGCAAACACAGAAATCCTCTTATCCAAAGAACTTGGTGACAATCCATGCATACGGACAAACTGAGCATCAATCAAGTTCACCCCTGCCCCGCTGTCAATAAACACCTCAATCTTCACAACCTTTGATTCTAGCGCCACCTCGGCAGTCAGGAGAAAACGGGTACTGCAGGATGAAGACAAATGCACATTTTCAGTCTCCCTACCCACTCCACCAAGAGTGAGATGAGAATTCAACGCCCCCTTTTCTTTTCTCTCCTTTAGAGATAGGAAGCATGGACATACATTGATAAAGTGTCCTTTCTGACCACAGAAAAAACACACACCCTTTTTATTACCAAGATGATTGCGGGTGGCTACAGGAGTGGCTCCCCCTAATTGCATAGGTTCATCCCCAGACATCAACCTAGGGGAATATTCACCCAAAGTGTCATAGGAAGCTGGTACACTATGTGATAGTACGTCCTGAGAGCGGGGGCCCCTAGATCGCTCTCTCAGGCGCCTATCCATGCGTACAGCAAGAGACATAGCGGCTTCCAAAGACACAGGGGTTTCCTGAAAGGCCAAAGCGTCCTTCAGCCTTTCAGACAAACCTTGACAGAATTGGCTACGTAAAGCCGGATCGTTCCATTCAGTATTGGTCGCCCACCTCCGAAACTCAGAGCAATAAGTCTCAACCGGCCGCTCACCCTGACAAAGGTTACGTATCTGGGTCTCCGCCAGGGAGATACGATCCGGGTCATCATAGATAATCCCTAGGGTCTTGAAAAATTCATCTACCGACCGGAGAGACAGCGATCCAGCCGGTAGAGAAAAGGCCCATGACTGCGCATCCCCTTTAAGCAGCGAGATGACCACACCAACCTTCTGTTCCTCATTACCAGAAGAATGTGGACGCAGTCTGAAATACAATTTGCACGCCTCCCTAAATAGAACAAAATTATCACATTCCCCAGAAAATCTATCCGGGAGGGGGACCTTAGGCTCCAAACAGGCCTGACACTCAGCACCCCCAGAACCACCAGCCTGTGGTCTCTGAATCTGGTTGCGGATGTCAGCCACCTCCAAGCTGAGTCCCTGCAGCCGTTCAGCCAGTGTAGCAATAGCATCCATGTCAGCACAAAAATGACATAAATTTTTGTTATTGGCGGTTTATAATGTCACGCTCGGGTGTGGGGGGAAAAGCCACACCGAGCGTATGAGGGATGGGAACAGACAAAACCAGGGAACTGGTCACCTCCTGCAGGGGACCCTAAGACTAGGCCCTAGCTGGCTACCAGTATGAACTAACCCGGGTGGTAGGAAAGCTCATACACAGGAACCTAATCTGAATAAACCCTAGAACACCCTGCAGTCTAATGACACAAGAGAGTAACCTGTTCCTCCAAGCGTTAGGAGGAACAGGAGACTCAAACAGGAATAACCAAAGGAAGGGAAAACACTTAACTTTAAGTAGAACTCAGCAACAGGATCTCAGCCGAGATCCACACCACTCTCAAACAGGTATGTAGCAGATATAAACCGCAAGGGATACTGGGAGAGGAAGAGGTAAGTAGGAGACAGCTAATTGCCCAGCGGCAACAGCTGAGGGAAAGGGGTGTGGTGAACAGCACCCAAACCACAGGGAATAGCCTGTCAAACCTGTCACTTAGAAAGCCGCGCAGAACGTCTGATTCCAGACGCAAGACCACTCGTGACAGAGGCTGGTGCTTGGCATCATTGTTTCTCTTCTGTTAACCATGGTTATCTCTAAAGAAACATGTGCAGTCATCATTGCACTGCACAAAAATGGCCTAACAGGAAAGAATATCGCAGCTAGAAAGATTGCACCTCAGTCAACAATCTATCGCATCATCAAGAACTTGAAGGAGAGAGGTTCCATTGTTGCCAAAAAGGCTCCAGGGCGCCCAAGAAAGACCAGCAAGCGCCAGGACCGTCTCTTAAAAGTGTTTCAGCTGCGGGATCGGGCTACCAGCAGTGCAGAGCTTGCTCAGGAATGGCAGCAGGCAGGTGTGAGTGCATCTGCACGCACTGTGAGGCGGAGACTCTTGGAGCAAGGCCTGGTCTCAAGGAGGGCAGCAAAGAAGCCACTTCTCTCCAGAAAAAACATCAGGGACAGACTGATATTCTGCAAAAGGTACAGGGAGTGGACTGCTGAGGACTGGGGTAAAGTCATTTTCTCTGATGAATCCCCTTTTCGATTGTTTGGGACATCTGGAAAACAGCTTATTCGGAGAAGACGAGGTGAGCTCTACCACCAGTCTTGTCTCATGTCAACTGTAAAGCATCCTGAAACCATTCATGTGTGGGGTTGCTTCTCAGCCAAGGGAATCGGCTCTCTCACAGTCTTGCCTAAAAACACAGCCATGAATAAAGAATGGTACCAGAATGTCCTCCGAGAGCAACTTCTCCCAACCGTCCAAGAGCAGTTTGGCGATCAACAATGCCTTTTCCAGCATGATGGAGCACCTTGCCATGAAGCAAAGGTGATAGCTAAATGGCTCAGGGAACAAAACATAGAGATTTTGGGTCCATGGCCTGGAAACTCCCCAGATCTTAATCCCATTAAGAACTTGTGGTCAATCATCAAGAGACGGGTGGACAAAAAAAAACCTACAAATTCTGACAAAATGCAAGCATTGATTGTGCAAGAATGGACTGCTATCAGTCAGGATTTGGTCCAGAAGTTGATTGAGAGCATGCCAGGGAGAATTGCAGAGGTCCTGAAGAAGAAGGGTCAACACTGCAAATATTGACTTGCTGCATTAACTCATTCTAACTGTCAATATAAGCTTTTGTTACTCATAATATGATTGCAATTATATTTCTGTATGTGATAAAAACATCTGACAAACACACATAAAAACCAGAGGGCAGCAGATCATGTGAAAATATAATATTTGTGTCATTCTCAAAACTTTTGGCTATGACTGTACACATCGGCTCCTCCACTCAAGTATACACACCAGAGGCGTAGCTACCTGCAGCATCAGGTCATAGTGCACGCCGACCAGGGAAGACAGTGGAGCGCCGGACCGGAGGGCAGCCGCAGCGCAGGACAGGTGAGAAAGGTTTTTTATTTTAATCTTATGTGGCTGGGTGGGCTGATCTGAGGTCTGATGGGGGCACAATACTCTGATCTGAGGTCTGATGGGGGCACAATACGCTGATCTGAAATCTGATGGGGGCACATTCTGCTGATCTGAGGTCTGATGGGGGCAAATTCTGCTGATCTGAGGTCTGATGGGGGCACATTCTGCTGATCTGAGGTCTGATGGGGGCACAGTAGGCTGATGTGAGGACTAATGGGGGCGCATTTTACTGATCTGAGGTCTGATGGGGGTACAATACGCTGATCTGAAGTCTGATGGGGGCACAGTAGGCTGATGTGAGGTCTGATGGGGGCACAATACGCTGATTTGGGGTCTGATGAGGCACAATACACTGATCTGAGGTCTGATGGGGACACAGTAGGCTGATGTGAGGTCTGATGGGGGCACCTTCTGCTGATCTGAGGTCTGATGGGGCACAATACGCTGATCTGAGGTCTGATGGCGGCAGGGACTGTTAGTTTAGTGATGTAAAAACTGGGGACAGGTTTCATTTAACATAGGAGTCCTCTTGTTTTTTACTCCTATTAATCCTATATTTTACTGCATTATGTGGTAGAGTATTAGACTAGGGTATGTAGAAAGTCTATTGTACTGTACTTAACAGCATAGATGATCTAGCAGTTTATACAGTCATCTTTCTAATACAATATTATAACCACAACTAGTAGTATGTGCCTGTGAAGTTGGAAACGTGCGTTTGGGAAGCCACTAAGTGGGGGGCCCACTCAAGTATGTTTCCTCCCCCCCTGTGCTGAACCTCTAGCTACACCTCTGATACACACAGCTTCTCCTCCGCTCACAGTATACACACAGCATCTCCTCCGCTAACAGTATATACACAACGGCTCCTCCGCTCACAGTATACACACAGCATCTCCTCCGCTTACAGTATATAGACAACGGCCTCTCCGCTCACAGCATATACACAACTGCCCCTCCACTCACAGTATATGCACAGTGGCTCCTCCGCTCACAGTATATAACCAGCTTCCACTAGAAGTATATACGCAGTTTTTTTAATGAAATATATACTAATATATACAGGTCCCATAAGCATACTGTCCTATACATGGATGGTGGTGAACTCACATGAAGCTGTCCTGCAGTGGTAACACACCTCTCTGCTGTTCCATGGAACCACATTGGTACTGACTGGTGCTGGGCTGGCAGAGGCCATTTTCACAAGGCATTTCACACTGCAGGAGTGGTGACCTAAGCAGGTACACACACCAGGACAGACAAAAGTGGCTCTGGAATCTGCTTGTCTTGTCTGGGTAAATTCTTCTGCACAGCTAGGTGCTTGTCCTCAGTTACTAGGTCTGACTGAGGGGTGGGGCTAAGCACAAGCCCTGCTTCCTGCTTTGGTACTGAAACACCAGTGCGGGGTTGCTGACCGATCTCACTGCTCTTCAGCCGGGCGCACAATGGAGCCACTCCTGATATCAGCCAGCTAGCCTAACTACGGTCAATAACAATAATGCACCTGGCTATTATCATTTAGAGCCACACTGCAGTCCTGAACTGGTGGCTCAGTAGACCTATGAAAGAAGCTGCCAGGGCAGATAAAAAGAGAACTATTGCCAGAGATTCTGGGCAATATGCTTGTAGTCCGGGGCCCAGGCCCCGGATCTACAAGCCTAGTGACGCCCCTGTCTTTGAGGTACTAGGTAGCTGAAGAGGTACCAACAAGCCCATTATAATCAAATTTATTTTGCATTGATTGTTCTTTGACAGCAAGGAATAATTCATTAGGTTTACAGACAACAGATGTGATAATGTGGTGAGTAACATCATTTCTTCAAAGTAAATAAGACACTTTAATAACACAATGAAAATAATTGCACCAATAACATGACTAAAACTATTAAAGGAAATGCACAATACCCAGAAGCAAATGGTTTGTTCTTTAAAGAGGACCTTTCACCACTTCTGACATTCCTGTATTAATATCTTTATGTATTCCCTATGTAATAACAATTCTGGAGCC
Source organism: Rhinella marina (assembly GCA_900303285.1). NCBI lineage: Eukaryota > Metazoa > Chordata > Amphibia > Anura > Bufonidae > Rhinella > Rhinella marina. Next base: position 57,577 of record ONZH01011021.1, on the reverse strand, counting down.
CCTATTCTTACGTCTCTGTCATGGATATGAAGACTGAAGAAGTGAAGCCATTACAAGATGGCGTCGGCTCCGGGACCACTCCTACTCTTATCTATAGTTTACATTCTTCAGCTAGACTAGATGCGCAGAAGTGAAACTTTATTTTGCATTACTAACCAATAAAATATATTCTAACACTCAGGAGAGGATTTACTCCTCTCTGGGGTATATAACCTTTGTACCATCCTCTAATAAACAAGAAACTCTTTGACCCTACCAGGTGTCAGTGTTGTTTCTTCCATGCATGTAAAATCCTAGGAGTACTTTAATTTTGAGAAGACCAACAAACTTCAAGGCTCCCCTTGAGAGCCATCCTGATCAGTTGGCGTCCATGGGGTGGGCTCGAGGGAATGTAACTTCTGTAGCAAAAGGAGCAAACTGCCAGAGTGCAGTGCACGGTCGCTTGAGGGAGGGGACTGCAGCCCCAAAGAGAAGGTAAGAAAATGGATTATCTTACCTACCTCTTGTCGAGATTGCACTGCATTATGGCAATTATTTCAGCTAGATAAGTAACCAGCAACAGCTTCGGCAAAAAGTTGAAACCTCGAGTCCTAAGAACCCGAAAACCACAGTAGACCACAGACCACAGTAGAGTTTGTTTCTACTGTGGTCTGTGTTTTCATGTGGTTTGTGTTACTGAAAGGGGAGAGGAGAACAGAGTGAGAAAACTGACCAAGGATAGGACAGGAGGATCGCATATTTTCTGTTCAAGCTTATTGAGAGACAGCTTGAGACAGAAGAGGCGATCCACTGATAGGGAGGAGGTTTCGTAATTCCTGTTTTGCCTGTCTTGGTTTGTGGCCAGGGACAGATGAGTTTTGCCCATATTGGTTTGTGGCCAGGGATAGATGATTTTTGCCTGTCCTGGTTTGTGGCCAGGGATATATGAGTTTTACCTGTACTAGCTACCATAAGAGGCTAGGGACAGATGTGGTAGAACCTCAAAGCTAGTAGACCAGACGTGGAAAACTAGCCAGTATACAGTCCGTGCAGTCAGAAAACTGAGTCTGCTTTAGACTAACCCCTCCCATTGTCAGGCATGCTGTTTGTCTGTGTCTTGTCTGCCCGGCTCCGTTCTGAAAAGTTGAAACATGGGTTGTAGCTTGGTGTAATTGTTAGCCAGAGAACAGACGGCCCCTCAGGTGGTGGCTCAAGGGAAATAAGTTGACTTGTGTGTGTTAATGTATGGGAAATGTTTCTTTATGTCTGTCTGTTTTACGTTGAATGTCATGTTTGTTACATGTTATGTCTGTGTGGACCAGAAATCTGACCTTGTGTGTTGCCAGAGAACCGACTAGTAGATGAAGGTCACACAGCCAAGTTTACTGTGAGCGAAATCTGCTCTACTGATGTGATGATGAGGCCAAATTAAGGGTTAAGTTGAGCACTCACAGGGAAGTGTTTGCTCTGGCATTAGGCCAAAAAGGAGTGAACACTGGACATTCGGCCTTGAATTTACAACATTATATTCTAGATGTTATGAAAAACAATGCGAGCATCAGCGGAAAATTATTAAATATAAGAAATTAGTCTGGGCAGAAATGTATAATGAAAAGACAAATGATTACTTTTACATGCCGTCAGCACAGCCCCTAAGATGGTACAGGAGGACCCTACCGTGCTCCCGCAGACACATCCCCCACCATATCACTAGCCCCCTCAGTCTCCCTCTTCAGAGGGGTGGACCTGTGAAGTATGTCAGTGCCAAAACCACGCCCGCGGCTCACCTCTTTGTATCCAGTTATCACACAAGATGGCAGGCCCTATGTCCCAATGTCCATCTTGGCAGCCATCTTAACTTAGGGAACTTCCCTCCCTGGTGGCCATCTTAACTGATGGAACGTCAGTCCCTGCCCAGCGGCCATCTTAGTTACTGGTATTCTCTGTGACACGGCTACAAGTAGGAAACAATGCACATAGATGGAGGTAGAACCACAAAGAGTACTCAACTTACTAAATGAAGGATATACACATACCTATAATTAGTTATTATTGTTTAATTAGATGAAATGACTTAACATCTATGTTTTTTCTGTTACTAGGATTAAGTCAGCACTTGGAGGCAACTTTATCTCGATTCCTAACAGGTTGTTGTGATGATGCAGGTGTTCAGGACTCCAGGTCAAGGGGAACCGGGTGAAGATGTTAGGATAGGTCCTGTATTTGATACAAGGTCAAGTGAAGTACTTGGTCCTGGGTGTCCTGCCCATGCTAGAATCACAAAAGGAAGGGATTGTGACGGAAATGGTCTCACCTGTGGTAAACTGTAGCTTGACATAAGATGCCACACAAGTAGTAAGGGAGAAAGAATGTTGACAGGCAATGAAAAACATCAGCAAGCTAATGGAAGCTGTAGAGATGCACCCCGATGGTAAACTGAATCCAGAGTAGTGAGAAAAAACATGTAGGGAAAATAAAGGGTGCCTGAAAGATAACAAGCTCATAGAAGTCCGATTGTGAGTATCTTACGGAAAGTGTAATGAGGAGGTGTAGAGAGACAGAGAAAGTGTCAAGTATTATTATGAATGTTATCATGATAAACCACCTCCCAAACAAAGAAAAAAAAAAGGAAGTCTTCCACCCTATAATGGTCCTGGGGGGAATGGACCTGCAGGCATCTGCAGGACCTGTAACCCAGATTGGAGAGAGTTATGCTGTATGTGGTGCTCCTCCACCACACCACATACATTCTATTCTGTGTTAACTGAGCCCAGATCACTGTCCCCACAAATACCCATGTTCTTAAGGACAACAAAGGGACAGATGGAAAGAAAAAAAGTTAGACCAGGATTAGGAAATGGGCAATCCAGTATTGGCTGTGCCCTCAAACATTTTAGCAGATTAAAGTCCAGCTCCAATGATATCCCTCACTCTGGGTGATAAAGAAGTAGTCCTGTTTTTAATTGATATTGGAGCAGCCAAGACAGTTGTGCACAGCAAACATGTCCTCCCCTGACTTAATCTCCACAGACACCAGTCCTTGAATAGGAGTGGATGGGAAAGTAGCACACTCCCCTTTAACAGGACCCATCCGTGTTTGATTTGCCCTTAACCAAGAAGTGCTTGCCCGGTTGCTGGTCAGTGATACTGTCCCCTGTTGCCTCCTGGGTAGAGACTTGCTTGCAAAAGTATGTGCCAGCATCTCATACCAGGAGGATGGCACTGGGAAACTAACAGGTGCCCTCAATGACCAGGAACTTTGTTTGTTAACCGTTAGTGATAAAATTCCCTGGTCCATGTTAGTGGCCATACTCCCAGAAGATGAGAAGGAAGCCCTGCTTGCAGTATCCCTTTGAGTATGGCACAGTCACATACCATATCTCAGACAGTCCGAGACTTTATGAAAAAAGGGGGGTTATCAAGGAGATTGTATCCCCTTCTACCACTCTTTTGTACCCTGAGAAAAAGGAAAGTAAGAAGGGCAAATCCAACCCAGTACCAGGTGGTGCATGACCTACGTGCTGTCAATGAAGCCACAGTTTTTAACACCCCCATTGTGTCCAATACACACACCTTGTTGACTCAGGTTCCCACTACCTCTACCCACTATACAGTAATTAATTTGGCTGATGTTTTCTTTTCAATACCACTACATCCAAACAGTTAGTATTTGTTTGCCTTCACACATGACGGTAAAAAAGTATACCTGGGTGATGTTGCCGCAGGGAGCCCAGAACTCGCCCAGTATGTATACTGCAGCCGTGTCACCATGACTGCAAGGTGTCAAAAACAAAACTTCAGTTTTGCTGCATTCCTTCCTGGGGTGAAACATCTCACCCCTGAATGAAAGAAGTCTGTGGAAGACACCCCTTTGCCTAGAAACGTGAATGCACTGAGGACATTTTTGGGCCTCGGTTCCTCTTGCAGACCTTGGACATGCAAGTTTAATGCAGCCTCTTTATGATTGTTTGTCCTCTAGCCCCTTCCACTTTACATATAAAGTAGTAGATGCCTTTTATTCCCTAAAGCTGGTAATGTTGTGCTCCCCCGCACTGGGCCAGATTATTACATTTAGATTGTAATATATAGAAGTGAATGGCCCTGCCTCAGCTGTCCTCACTTTAACTGTATGGCCAGCAACAATGCCCAGTGGCATATTATTCAGCCCAACTTGACCCCGTGGCTAGAGGTGCCCCTTTCTGCATCAGAGCTGTAGCAGTTGTACAAGCCATGCTTGATAATAGCTCTGAGATAGATCTGAACCACAAAGTGACAGTGCCTGCTCCTCATGATATTACATTTATCCTCACACAGGTATAACTAAAAAATCTTTTTGATGCCCACCTTTTAGGAATGCAGTGTTCCATTTTGCTGCCTGACAATGTTAGTATCCAAAGGTGTAATACTTTGAATCCAGCCACCCTGTTGCCTCTGGAGCAAGGGGGGAGGGAAGAGTTAGGGCACCTCATGACTGATTGTAGATGATGTCACAAGAGACAGTGGGATATGGTAAGTCAGCCATTTGATAAGTCAGATCATGTGCTCTTTGTGGATGGATCGAGGTATGGCCAGGACGGCTGGTGCTACGCAGGTTGGGCAGTGGTGACTAAACATGACACTCTAAAATGCAGAGTCCTTACCACCACACATGTCATCCCAAGAAGAGAGGCCAGAGACTCTGGAGATGGTTTGCAGATATGCAGAGGGAAAAACAGCCAACATGACAATGACCATGACTATGGGCCCATTTGGAAAGCCAGAGACTTCATGACCCCTTCATGTAAATCCATCAAAAATTGGGAACCGGTGAGGTCTCTGATGGAAGCCCTCTTGTTGCCAACTTGAGTGGCAGTGATAAGAACTAAAGGCCACTGTGAAACAGACACAGAGGAGGTGAAGGGAAAAGCCAAGGCAAATCAGGTGGCAAAAATGGCTGCCAAATTGCCTAGGCAGACCCCTGCCTTAGTGGCCACAGCTGAGGTCCCTGAAATAACTCCTCCTGTCTCCCTGGAAGTTCTTAAGACCTTACAGAACCAGGCGGGGAAGGAGGAAAGGGACCAGTGGGTGTAAAAAGGGGGGACTGCAAAGGAGGGACTAATACAGTTTCAAGGAAAACTCTGCCTTCCCAGGTCCCTCTAACCCACAATGGCACAGGCAACCCATGGAGTGACGCACCAGTCAAAAACTGCTGTGTGATTTAGTACATAGTGCATGATACGCCCCAGGGTTCAGCACTGCAGCAGCCAGATATACTAAAGGATGTATGATTTGTGCCCCGAACAAACGTGGGTCAGATGGTTACGGTACCTCAGAAACACACACTTCACCCCTTGTGTCCGTTTCAACGCTTGCAGACTATGTTCAACTACCCAAGGTGGATATGTATAAGTATGCATAGATGTATGATGTGTTGCTTTCAGGATGGCCAGAAGTATAACCAGTAGCTAAGGTCACAGCCTAGACCACAGCAAAGAAGATTATGGCCAAAGTTGTATGCAGGTATGAGGTACCAGAGACCATTGAAGGTGACACAGATGTTCACTTTACAGGTGAACCGATGCAAGAGGTGATTAAGATTTCCGGTGTAGAACAAGCCTTAAGTGCTTCGTACCATCCACAAAGCACCGGTAGGCTAGGAAAGAACTGACAGCTCCAGATGCAACGTGGTTGTCTGACAGATTATGCGATCAGTTTGTACAAGCATTTGACGAAAGCACATTTTCGAGTTTTTGCTTTACTTCCACATCTTGATAAATTACCAGGGACCCACCCACTTGTGTCTGGAGATTGGGTGGTAAAAAGACACAGTAAAACAGTCCTCAAACCCTGGTTTGATGGTCCATTACAAGTGATGTTAACCCCAAGCATATCAGTGAAGCTCAAAGGAAAGCCAGCTGAGAGCTTGGACACACATGTATAAATAGATGCCATAGGAGTCCCAAGGGGGGTCTCCGATGAGTTCAAAGCAAGGGATCAGGTGGCAGCGGGATTTGAGTCTCTTATTCCCACTATCACCATCAACAAAAATGTAGATTGAATTAATTACATCTATTATAATCAGCAGAGATTTGTGAACTACTCCAGAGATATCCTGAAAGGGATTGTGGAACAGGTGGGTCCCACAAGTATTATGGCATTCCAGAACAGAATGGCATTGGACATGCTCCTGGCAAAGAAAGGTGGAGTATGTAAGATGATAGGAGATACCTGTTGTACTCTTATTCCAGATAACCTGGGACCAGATGGCCAAGTGATGAATGCCCTGAAAGTACTCACATCTTTATCTGAGGAGTTGAAAAGGAACTCAGGCATTAGTGATGCATGGGATGCCTGGTTTGAAAGACTGGAGAAAATCTCTTGCTCAGTTAGGAGTTGTCATTTTGATAATCTTAATAATGCTTGTTCTAACTGTTTGTTGTGTAATCCCTTATTCTAGGAAACTGTTGACAAAGGCAGTGGAGAATTCTAAATCATGACTGAACCATATGATGACATCGGGAAGGAGATTCATGTGCCCTTGGATGACATCAGCCCCCCCTCAATTACAGTGCTATGAGGGGGGAGTAAAGATTCCTTGGGACTCTGTGTTTCAATGGTTGATAAGCCTGACAACTAACCTTAAAAAGAAGTGATGTATAGCTTTAGCATATATCCACATATTCACATAATCCTTGCTTAAAATAGTTTAGTGTCAGTGGTCCTGTGCGCCCAGAGGATTCCTGACCAAGCCCATGTTAAGGCCAGAGTTAGAATCTGACTTTCCTTTGTGCAAGTCCACTAAGAGGGAATCTATCTATTAGGGATAGATTGTCTCCTAACTGGTGAAGAGGACCCAGGCACAATGGGACAGATTGTTAGGCCCATTTAGATCAGGGATAGACAACACCATGCTTGAAATGGCTTCAAAGGGGGGACTGTCATGGATATAAAGACAGAAGAAGTGAAGCCATTTCAAGATGGCGTCGGCTCCAGGACCACTCCTGCTCTTATCTATAGTTTACATTCTTCAGCTAGACTAGATGCACAGAAGTGAAACTTTATTTTGCATTACTAACCAATAAAATATATTCTAACCCTCAGGAGAGGATTTACTCCTCCCTGGGGTATATAACCTTTGTACCATCCTCTAATAAACAAGAGCCTCTTTGACTCTACCAGGTGTCAGTGTTGTTTATTCCATGCATGTAAAATCCTACGATTACTTTAATTTTGAGCAGAGAAACAAACTTCAAGGCTCCCCTTGAGAGCCATCCTTATCATCTCTATGTTGTGCCATTCCTGTATTATTTCTACCAAAAGTTATTAGTGAATTGCTAGAATTCTGCAGTAAGGGTACAGAGGGGTGGTAATCAGTTGGGGGTGTGTGCCTGACTCTATCCAATCAATGCTGCCATTGTCAGACTGTGCAGGTACACACCCCCAACTGGTTACCTCCCCTCTGTTGCCTTACTGAAGGCTAATAGCAATTCATTCATAACTTCTAGTAGAAATAATAAAGGAATGACACAACATAGAGACATAAGAGGAGATGCTCCAGAATTGTTATTACACGGGGAATGTATGAAGCTATTAAAACAGGCATGTCAGGAGTGGTGAAAGGTCCTCTTTAATGTAATGTTATATCATGCCATGTTATACATGCATTACAACCAGAATAATTGTGTATAGATGGTTAAAAACTAGAGTTGAGTGAGTCAAATCCAACAAAGTGAAATCAATTCGAATTTTAGGATAAATTTGATTTGCTGTGAAGCCAAATTTCCTTGTGCTTTGTGGTAGCGAATAATTTAACCTGAAAGAAATCCTACTTGCCTCCTCCATTTGCTCACGATGGGCCAGCCGCCATCTTGATTAAAGACCTCAGCCATAATCCCATGCATGGTGAGGACGTCATCTCGGGCCATGCAAGATTTCGTGCCAGATCTTCAAGCAAGATGGCGGTGGCGGCCTGCCCCTCTCGAGCAAATGGAGGCAGTAAGTATGATTTTTTGTTTCTGTTCATTTTACACTGTTTTTATTCTCAGATGCCACGATCATGTATGAAAGCGGCATATCTGAGGGGTACAATTATGGGGGCGGCGCTATTTCAGCTCCCTGTCCTTGCTCCCACTAATTACAAAGAAATGTGCTTTTTGACAAAGTAATTTGTCACAAAGCAAATTTTTTTGTAAAACTTTCCCAAAACTTCACTCATCTCTATTAATAACCTTAACTCAGCCCTTTGCAGGAGGTTTTTTGGTGGTGGCTGGCCCCTAGTGCTACAGTGTTCCAGGAGAGTCTTATGAGGGAGTTCAACACTCAGTCCAGCTTGTTGTCAAGGCCAGGAATCGTACTATTGGCTGTGTGCAAGACCAGAAAGGGTTAATCAGCCATCTTAGATTTTAACAGTAAACAAGTACGCCGAGCTGAAGAACAGGCAAGACAAGCATTTGGGGTACTTCTCATGGTTTGGGGTAAGGCACTTTAAGCCTTGCCACAATTTTCTTATTTTGCAAAGAAAGAAGCTATAAACAATCAGAAGAATTTGTCTAGAGCAGGGACTCCTCACCCTGCTGCCAGAAGCCAGACTCCTGCAGAACAGGAGAAGACGGTCTGGGCTTGCTGTGCCATCTGACGACACCCTGCGTGTGGATCAGCCATCAGTTACCGATCAACTTGTGCCTGGGGTAGGAGAAAAGACCTGCTTCCAGAAGCAACTACTCTGCGGGCCCAAGTTCCAGGAAGAGAGCAGGCGGAGAGACCAATGCTCCCACGAGGATCCTGTTGTCATCATGAGGAAAGGTGTGCAGCTTCTTTACCCAGTAAAGCTCTTTTACCAAGTACATCAATCTGCATTACATCAATGCTAAGTACTGCTGGAGCTAGTGAGCCTACAGTAGAAAGACCGTCTAGGAGCCATTACTGCAATTATTGTGCCCTACAGCTGTACTTCCCATGCCACTGCTAAACCACAAAAAGGGCTACAATATGAACCATTTATGTTGCCATTACATATGGCCACATCCAGGGGTGTATCTAAAAGCTCATGGGCCATGGTGCAAGAGTTCAGCTTGGGCCCCCCTCCCTCAATGCTTTGTGGCCAGGAGCAGGGAATCACATAGTCTTCGTGCTTTTTGAGCTGCTTCCAGCCAGAGGTGTAACTTTCTTTAATACTGGTGTGTTTTTATGCAGCACATGGGTCTTTGGGCCCCTCAGGCTCCTGGGCATGGTAGCGACTGCTAGCTCTGCACCACCTATAGCTATGCCCCTGGCCATATCTAATCCAAGTTTGCTGCCGCTAGTTCTGGACTTTAAAACTGTGAGGGTATGGGTGGAAATTTGTGTGGCGTGCTGCTTTGTTAGTCTGATTTGGCTTCTGATAAAGAAGATGTAGTCAAGCTAAAAGTGACTCTAATTAAACATGTCACAGTGTTACCTTGGTGACGAAAACCATTGAAATCCAATGAAAAAGTCAGTTAAAATTTTCTTGCCATTATTTACTTAACACGTTCACCATCAAATTTAGCTTGCCTACATATGCATGTGAATTCAGCAAGGGGTTGATGAGTGAATGCTTGCAGGAAGCCTTATATGAAGTGACTGTTAGCCATGCGGAGAACCCGCAAGGCCTGTGCAGCACGGATGTCAGGCACCTTGCCTCACTATACCATGACAGACCTGATTGTGACACAATCTATGCCATATGGTCACCCTGTAATACGTAATAAGTGCCTACAATCATTCCTGCATTAAAACAAAAAAATAACACATCTGGAGGAAAACTGACTTCTAGCCACAGTCACTTGGAACCTCGGAGCATGCTACCATTACTGTGCAACCTGAACCCACCAAAAAAGGGTGTTGTCCTCATAAGCATGGGAAAATGAAGAACCACCCAGTGCGAACCAGCAAAAGTGAGCAAGCAGAACCTGCTGCACCACAGGTAGCCTAATTACTATTATTAAATTAATACAAGGCTATCACTGCAATTAATATATATGGGTGTCTGAGGAAGAACAATGGCTTGTTCGAAACACGTTGGTGGAATCCTTTTTGGTTACAGTACCGACCCGTAGTGCAGGTGACGTCACCAAGTGCTCTGTACGAGCGCGAACTACAGTGAGTTCAAACGGAGCGGAGCCACCGGCCGGGGCCCGCTGCATCTAACAAGACAACTCCCAACAAAGATTGGGAATATCCTCCCTCCAGACCGGACACCCGGATACCCCCAGCAAACCGTATTAAGGTAGGAACACGTGGTAAAGTTTGTAACGTGAACCAACCAAAATATAGGTAATGCTGTGATTAGCGCAATGACAGAACAGATACTACAGGGCAGCTGATAGAGGCATCTTGGAAGAAGGTATCTGTAAGAAGTTGCAATATACTTGTTGACCTGTGACTATAGAGATTGTGCAGGGAAGTAAGTAACGGAGTAGAGGGAAGGGAAATAGGAGTTGTAGAGTTGCGCGGTGCCAATTGTATATGTTGTTTTACTGATTTAATCCAAGGCAGCAGGTGGTGCAGTTCTGCTGCGGTCACGGCAGCAATAAGTAGTGTTTCTCAAATAGCGCCAGTGGATAATTTTAAAATTTAATCTTTTATTACTACGGAACAGTAAATATGTAAAATTTACATTATATGAGGTAATGATTGATGATGAGTTAGTCTAAAACATAAGTTATAGTTATGGTAACTGGGAATACCCATTTACCATTGTCATCCACAGTGTTCTGCCTCTTTATTGCCGACCTAAAGCAGTGAACTGGCTAGGTTGTCATAGAAACCTGATGTGTGCCTGTGAGCTTCTATTGGCTGATAAGGGTCATGTGACCAGGCTACTATTGGCTAATGCATTTTTTTGGAATATCTCAGGAACGGTATGTCCTGGAGAGTTGAAAACTGTTCTAAAACTTTCCCGGACACCTGATGTACCTGTGTGCCAAATTTTGTGATTGTAGCTGCAGCGGTGCGGATTCATTTAGCGGACATACACACACACACACACACACACACATACACTCAGCTTTATATATTATATATATATATATATATATATATATATATATATAGTATATACCGTATATATGATATATATATATATATATATATATATATATATTTATATATATATATATATATATATATATATACAAAAAACAAACACCAAATAATAAGTAAATAATGCTTAAACTGATAATCATTTATCTGGTGTCCACTAAACAGTGTGATCACAGATTATTGGATTAAAAATATGTTATAGGGACTTTCTTGACATGTGCTCATATAATGAAAAATATGCAGGCTATATTGTATACATATAAGTATCTCGTATTTATTCAAGATTCCTTGGTATCGGGAATACAGGTATGCCTGTGAGATTGTCACACCGATAAGTGGAGTCGTGAGGTGTATTCGCCCTGAGCTGTCCCTGTAGCTACCCCTGCCTAATAGTGGAGCACCTGCATTTTGATTCAAACATATATGCCAAGCAGGCGATTGTTAGGAAAGAACACTATCTTCCCAACAATCTTCTGCTCAATTGTGCAGTGTACAGGGGCTTTAAAGGGGTTCTCCGGGATTTTAGAAAATGCAAATACTTAAATATTACATTATTATAAATATATTCCCAAATACCTTTCATTAGTTATAATGGCTCATTTTGACTTGGGAGCAATCATTAGGAAAAATAAAATGGCCACTGTCCTACTAGTGCACATAAAACCTGTCCTAATCACACAGGAGGACAAGAATCTCTGTAGGAATGATGTTCATGAGGAAATATGAAGTACAGAAAGGAGGGTGGGTGTGGCTAATGAGCAGCAGCACTTGTATACAGTGTCAATTACCTCAGCCAAACATTACCTCAGTCTGTCCTGTCTGTCCTCTCTGTACTTCATGTCTCCCTAACTCCATTCCCACAGAGATTCAGCTGAAGATCTTATCAGCTGTATTCAGGATCGTAATCCCTGACAAGCAGAGCAGAGAGGATGATGAGGCAGCGCTTTACCTCAGTCTTGTGAAGTAAAGTGTCCTCCTGTGTGACTAGGATAGGTTTTTGTGTGTACTAATAGGACGGCGGCCATTTTATTTCCCCTGATGAATGCCCTCCAGACAAAACAAGCCATTATAACTAATAAAAGGTATTTGGGAATATATTTATGATAAGGTAATACTTAAGTATTTTCATTTTATTAATTCCTTGAGAACACCTTTAAGCAAGTAGAGAACACTTACCCAAGATTTCATGTATAGTAAGGTTACTGTTATTTTTACAATCTTTCAATAGTGTTTTTTTGTTTTTGTTTTTTTGTTAGGCACATATTGTATCAAATACATGAACAACATTCATTGTGAGAATAATGTACAGTACTTCCTGTGAAATTTCATTTATGACATGAATTATCACTAATAGCTTTAGCTAAATGTAGCACCTTTTTGCTACAGGAAAAACAAACAAAAATAAATAAATAAATAAATAAAAAATAGATAAAATATCCTATAACTCAATGACACCAATCCCTGCAGTATTTCCTCTTACCACATGTGCTGATATATTCATCAGATCCATCTGGGCAATCAGGCCATCCATCACAGTAGCGAGTCTCTGGTATACATGTTACAGCATCATTACACAGTTTCTGGGAGGGTGGACAACGAGCTAGAAAAAATACAAGAAAAAAAAACATTCTCAGTATGGATTCTATATTGGCATCTATGTTCACAATCTTAATTCAGTTTTAAAAATGGTCATGTGTCTGGTTATAAAATGATACTTACAATTCTACAACCACCATTAAATAGCATCTATTGAAAAATAACAATTTAGATATAATTTCTTATCCATTATTTGATGTTATGAAGTCAGCTGTGATATCCATTACATGCTGTACATTTTTACAAGAGAAGAGGGGGATCTGTGTCTCTCTTCTTCTTCCTGTAGCCCCCTCTCCTCCTCCACAATGGCTGAGATTAGGGTTGAGTGTATCGAAGTATCCAAATTGGACTTCGATACGAATTTCAGGGGGAATTTGATTAATTGTGAAGCTGTATTTACTTGTGGTAACAAATAAATTTTCCCTGAAATGGCAGTAAAAACACAACAAAAAAAAAATACATACGTGTACAAGGTGACTTATGAGATCACCACCCTGGCCAGCGTGATGACATCATCACACATTCCCATCATTTCGAGTGGGATCTTCAATCAAGATGGCTGTGGGGCTTCTTCATGCTCAAATGGTGTGTATTATTTTTTATGTTTTAGCAATTAATTCAGCATATGAGGGGTTCAGTGACAGGGGGCGATGTGATCACAGTTCCCCATCAGTGAGCCCGCTATTTATAAAGAAATGTGCTTCAGGATGAACTAACTCGTCACAAAGTGAAATTCGGCAAAGCAGCTAAATAAAGTTTTTGTAAACTTCGCTCAACACTAGCTGAGACCAGCAGAAGGGCTGAGGTGTCTCATGTTTCTCAGGCTCCATAGCAGCTAGTGTCATTGGCCAAGGCTTGTTTGAAAGCTAACAATCTACAAAGTTTTATGACTGAGATTAGTAATTTGGGATGCTATCAGAGATACACGTACAACCCTTAGAGTATCACAGTTAGCACTGGTCTCCTTTTAAAGCTTACATTGCCAGTTTTAATACAAGCTCAAAATGTTATCTCTAGCTGTTATAGAGCATGAGATAAATGAATCAGTATCCATGATGTATGAGATTTATCCTTGGCTACTGAAGTGCCAGTCTGCTAGGACATATGAGCTGTTGGGGTTATACTTCAGTAACCAAGGATGGATCTTATATTGATACTTGCGGTATCCAAGTACTGTATATATGAAAACAAACTCATCAGCTGTGTTAACTAGAGATGAGCGAACTTTTAAAAAGTTCGATTCGGCTGATTCGCCGAATTTTACAAAAAAATTTGCTTCATGACGAATTACTTCGCCATGAAGTGCATGTTTTGTGGTGGGTGCAATGACAGGGAGCTTCGATAGCGCTGCCCCCATCATTGTACCCCTCAGGTGCCATGTTCATACATGATTGCGGCATTTGAGTGCAAAAAAAGTGTAAAATTAACATTAAAAAATCATACTTACCTCCACCATTTGCTCGTGACGCCGCCATCTTGTTTGAAGATCTGTCGCGGAATCTCGCACGGCCTGAGATTACGTCATCACTCCATTTTGGCTGAGATCTTCAATCAAGATGGCAGCTGACGGACAGTCGCGAGCAAATGGAGGAGTTAAGTATGGATTTTGTTTTTGTTTTTACGCTATTTCAGGTTAAATCGAATTTATCCTGAAATTTGGATCGAATTCCACTTAGTTGGATTCAATTCGCTCATCTCTAGTGGTGACAGGTCTTTCCCTCCTTTGCAGGGAAGTACCAGTCACCACACCTGCCTTGCATGTTTATATATATGCATACAGTACTTGGATACCCCATGTAATAATAATACCAGATAATTTCTTATAACTACTTCTGCTTCTCTGTTACTCCTCCTAATTTTTATGGATAGATTCAATGTCTTGAGCCCAAAATATTTGATTTGAAACTCCCTCTCTGTTCCACAACTGGTGATTAAAAACCTTCTGAAAGGTGTCCATCCCATAAAATTGCTCTTTACCACTCATTGACAAACACTGCTGTACATTCAGTGCGGTCAGATATATCTTTATTGATCTGCAAGAAGGTTGGGCGATATGTTGACATCTTTAGGACTGAATTGGAAACCTTAGAGAGAAAAACCTTAAATTGCTTGGATTAGTCCATGAAGCAGACAACTGAGATACAATGATTTGTCAAATGATGACTATAGCATGTTACAAAAGAACAAAGCCAGAGAAAGTGCAGGCTGATTCAATCAACTGTCATAAATTTAATGAAATCTAGATAAAGGGCAGCATAATGCAGTGACAGACACACTTATTTCAGTAGTCTGTTTGGAAGAACTTGTCTTATACAGTACTGTATTCAGTGCAGAATGCAACCAGCCAGCGGTTCGTTCATGTAATGCAGGCTCCACCAATCCACCAACCGGTGATCAAACATTTTGGGGGAATTTTATTATGACCAGTGTTGCGTACACAGGTCTTAATTTGTCCTGCACTGGCGTGAGATGCATCACAATTATTAAGAGGTATATAATACTTAAAGGGGTTGTCCGGGTTCAGAGAAGAACCCGGACATACCTGCAATTTCACCCAGGCAGCCTGCCTGAAGAGGACATCGGAGCATCTCATGCTCCGATGCCCCCCCTTGCCCTGCGCTAGATCGCGCAAGGCAAGGTCTCTTTTGTATGTAAACACTCGCTGCCGGGCGGGTACTTCCGCCCGGCAGTGAGTTCGGTGACATCACCGGCCTTAATGGGCCGGCTTTAGCGCTGCCCTAGCCGTTTTACTGGCTAGGGCAGCGCTAAAGCCCGTCCATCAGCGCCGATGACGTCACCGACTCACTGCCGGGCGGAAGCCTCTGCCCGGCAGGGACCGGTACGTCACCGGAACTGGCTAAATTCCTTTGCCCTGCGCTAATTAGCGCAGGGCAAAGGAGGGCATCGGAGCATAGGATGCCCCGATGCCCTCTTCAAGCGGGCTGCCTGGGTGAAATTGCAGGTATGTCCGGGTTCTTCTCTGAACCCGGACAACCCCTTTAATAATTGTGTAATTGTGGACATGTCAAGCCACCCTTGGTCCAGAAATGAAATGTACACCCGCTGGGAGCTGGAGATTTCTGGTGTAATGTCCGCCAGTTTGGCTGTCGTCCATGTTGCTAAATAAGTCAGGATCTGGGTGTCCAGCTCGATGTCTGCCTTCTCATGTCCATCATACTTTTTGGAAAATGCTTAAAAAGTAACAAATTGTGTCGGAAAATGCTAATTGTATCAAAATTTCCAACTTTTCTATGCCACAAAACTTCTTTAGAGTAATTGTACATGTAACCCCTGGGGATGACTATGACCCTTTCACTTAATAAGATCAAATAAAAAGGTCTAGAATTCATTTAATGAAGATGAGCTGCAATACCGGACACAGTCCATGAACAGAAAGGACACTGTTTCTGCCAAGACAATAGTCCTATTAGAGAAAACATTTACTTTATCAGCTGTGCCAATCATAACTTCTATATAGTACAGTTAAGATGACTTCTGCTTTTATCTGTTGAGCTTTATTTAAAAGAAAATTGATATAAAAAGTGAAAAACAGCTCTATACAACAAAGCCTAAAAGGTAAAGCTACCTGTATAATAGACACAGTCGAGTCACATCATTATGACCACCGGCTGACATCCAGAGTAACTGCCATGTGCGGCACGGATAACTGCTAGACAGGCTGGGAGTGACTCAATAAGGTCCTGGTAGGTGGTCACAGGTATCTGAAGACATGCTGACTGCAGTGCATCCCACAGCTGCTAGAGGGTGCATAGGTGAGGATCCATAAAGCGAACATGATGATCAAGGTGGTCCCACAGATGCTTAATTCTGGGGAATTAGGGGGCTAGGTTAGTACTTGTAAGTCTTGATCAAGCTCTTCCAACCAATGTCAGACATTTCTAGTCATGTCACGTGTCCCCTTTTCTTGGTAGAAGATCCGATCCGCCCCAGGGAAGACAATCAGCATATATGGGTGTACGTGATCTTTAAGGATTCTGCCAATAAAACTGTTAGCAGAGGTGCAGTGACCATCTGTCGGCTTTGGAGCCCCATACACAGTAAGGTTCACTGAACTGTTGTAGACACATGTCTGGTAGCCCCTTGGCTCATTTTGGCTGTGAACTGTTCCACTGTAGCGTGTCAGTCCACCCTTGAGCACCTTCTCAGTTGACGTTCACTTCTTACATCAATAGCATGTGGTGCTCCACAGTTTCCACGTTGCTTATTCACAGAGGTGCCATTAGTCTACTCATGATACACTTTCACCAGATCAGCATGTGAACAGTTCACAAACTAAGCAGTTTTAGAAATACTGCTGCTCTTTTTGCAACTCTGATAAATCATCTCTTTTATCTATAACAGCAACAAGGTATATGTGTGAAGACAGTCTATCACACATCTCATATACCCACCGGGCCACCCCATCACTAGAGATGAGCAAATTATTAAAAAAATTTAATTTGGCTGATTTGCCGAATTAAAAAAACAAAACAAAACAAAAAACTAAATTACTAAAAAAAATGAATTACTTCATCACAAAGTATATTTCTTTATAAGTAGTGGGTGCAATCATAAACTAATTACTTTGTCACAAAGCGCATTTCTTTGTAAGTAGCGGGTGCAATGACAGGGAGCAGCGATTTTGCGGCCCGCCCCCCCATTATTGTACCTCTCAGATGCTGCGTTCATACATGACCATGGCATCTGATATAAATAACAGTAAAATGTAAAAAAAAAAAACTAATTATAATAATACTTACCTGATCCATTTGCTCACAACGGACTGGCCACGCCATCTTGCTTGAAGATTTGGCACGAAAGCTTGCGCAGCCGTGATGACATCATCATGCTGGCGTGCTGACGTCATATGTCACTGTGCTCTGGATTTTGTGCAAGATCTTAAAGCAAGATAGAGTCCGCCAGCCCGTCACAGGCAAATAGACCAGGTACAGTAAGTATGATTTGTATGTTTTTGGACACTATTTCTAGTGAAAATCGATACACTACCATGAAGCACGAGGAAATTCGGCTTCGCGGCAAATCAAATTCGTCCTGAAATTCAGATCTAAATCCATTTTGTGGACTTCGATTTGCTCAACATTACTCACCACACATGACTTCCTTCATTAGCTATGCACTGATGATATGGGAAGTAGGAAATGGTCATAATAATGTGACTCGACCGCGTAGATGTTGCTTTCATTAGTAGCAGTCTGTTCTAACCACAGAATCTAGACTGTGATTAAGAAGTACTTGAAACTATTCGGCATTGACTCTTTTAAGAACAAAAGAACCATAACTGAGATGGATAAAAACCCTTTTATCTTATCTGGACTATTTATGTAATCTTGGCTCCAACCACAGAATCATTATATTGAGCTAAACAAAAAAAACACAATTATATTAAAACATGCTCTTAATTTTCAGCCATTAAAAAGGAAACATTTTGGTTATTTGTTCTGTTACTAGATGGTTGCCTAGTGAACAGCAGCTCTGAAGAGGCACTTTATACAACACAGATATGAAGGAGGCAGAAACATTATTAGATTCTTTTATTGAAGCAGATAAGTCATCGTCGGGACGCATTGATTTTAGTTAAAATGTTTATAGAAATAATTACTGGAAGAATAACACCGATGTCATGTAGAAGAAGAATACAGAATGATATAGCCAACATTAAAGGGGACATCGGAGACTAAATCAGACCTCCAGACATGGCTGACCTGCGTGTACTGCTGCATAATGTTGTTTATGCTATATGTGGCCACCTAATGGTTGTGTTGTGAACTGCAAGCACCCAAAGGCTTTGCTAGAAACTTAAAGGGGTTATGTAAAACTAAATCAGACCTCCAGACATGGCCGACCTGCGTGTACTGCTGCATGATATAACAGTACTCCGTCAGGAGTTGTTTATGCTATATGTGGCCACCTAATGGTTGTGCTGTGAACTGCAATCGCCCAAAGGCTTTGCTAGAAAGTTAAATGGGTTACGTGAGACTAAATCAGACCTCCAGATGTGGGCAACCCACCATGGTGATGACACTAACGTGCATACCCACCACTGGATTCAGTCTATGTGGCTCTGGCTCCACTCTGTGCCTATATCAACATCCATCGGCGGGGGGACAATTGACCACAGCGTCCAATCACAGGCCACAGCAGTAACCTGCTCCCATTGTGTCAGATGTGATGTCACCGCTGCAGTCTGTGATTTACTGCAGCAGTCACTTGTCCCCTCTTCGACAGATGTTGATATTGACTCAGAGGAGAGTGGAAGCTTCAGTCCAGGAGCCACAAAGACTGAATCCAGTGGTGGGACCCAGTGAGTATTATTACCACCGCAGAATGGCCACGTAATCCCTTTAAAATTCTAAAAAAGCCTTCAAGCAGCTGCAATTCACAACACAACCATTGTATAGCCACACATAGCATAAACAGTACCCGAACAAGTGCAGCAATGTCATTTTTTTTTACAGATGTCATCTCACACCACACATTATAAGATATGTTTAGCCAAGAAAAAAGGTAAAACAATAACACATCTGCATATTACAGTATAGAAGTGGCTATAATACAGTAGGCCCTTGGATCCTCATATTATTCTGTTGAAAGCAGCACATGTGAATATACCCTGCAAAGGAGAGAGGCGGCTGCATACTGAAAAATGCTAAAGCTGCATTATTCGGGGAAATTTTTGTGCTGTGTTTGTTCTGATGACAGGAAGATTGTTTATTTTTTGTTGCTTCCTATACTTCGACAGTAGGGTTTTTGGGTAACATTGAATTCACACTTCCATCCATCAGTTATTATGAGCCAAAACCATCAATGAAGCCTACTCATGTAACCTTTGTATTTGGTGCTATGTGAGTGCTATTATGTTTTTTCTTTAAATGTGGCCATGCACATCCGTGTATTTATTTATCATATCATGCAGGATGCTTTAATCTTTTTCTTTCTGTGATTTTTTTCCCTCTGTTTAATAATAACAAACCGCGCTGGATTTTTCATTTTTTTAAAACATGATGCTAAAAGTTTCCTTTTTTGGTGGCAGATGCCTTCTTTTCTGTCTTTGAGCCTGTAAAATTGGGATGCCATTTTGAGAGATTCGTCCAAATCGAATTTGTCTGGAATCCACATTTTTGGAAAATTCGAGAGAAATTTGATTTGTTTAGAATTAGAGATGAGCGAGCATGCTCGGCCAGGCGTACTCGGGAGCAATTTTCGCTAATACAAACAAGTACAAATTACAAGATGCGTACGCATTAGCGTACAGGTTAGAAGATGCATACGCTACTACTTGAAAATTGCTCCCGAGTACGCTCGGCCAAGCATGCTCGCTCATCTCTATTTAGAATCAATACACTCATCCCTACTTACTTACCAGCAGGGAATGGTATGTAATACTAAAAAACAATAACTTACCTTTCACCCTTGACGCCCCCGCCCCATTGCTCCAGAGTGCCCCTGTCGCAATGGTCCCCTCGGGTCCTGCAGTGTTGATATCACATACTTCATTCATGTGAATGCTGCCATCAATCTTTGGACTCAGCATTGATGCTTGCATGTAGGGCTAGGCCAGTGACTGCCCATGGAAGTCACATGAATGATGCACATAATACAGGATTGTTGTAGACCACCAGAGCCATATCGCTGGAGTAGCAGGGGAGTTGACAGGTAATTATTTCTTAATTAAAAAAAAAATCTCCTGTTTTCTTCTAATATGTTTACATGATGTATTTTCTATGCTAAAAAAATCTTGATAAAGAATCCACATCAGTTTTTTTCTGGCTGTGTTTCATTTTCCTGACCCATTTTTTCACACGATTCTTAAGGTGGTTTTGACATGGATTTTTATTCTTGCCTTTATTCATTTTGAATTATGGGAGTCATTTACTAAGATGAAATACTCCTAAATTAGGCTATCAGTGACTTTTCCATGCCATGTCTAAAATTAAGGAAGGGGGAGGGCCGGAAGGCCTGTCTCACTTATCATTTTCTATGCCTGTTTTAGGCATAGAAAAAGGTCTAAATGTAAAACAGTCTTACAATTAGAACTGGCACTGGATGCGCTGAAGTTATGGAAAGGTCGGCGCTGCATCATAACTCCGGCGGATCTACCGCCAGCTATGGGCCTTTACTTAGACCAGTGTCTAAAAAGCTGGTCTTAAAAGCTGGTCTTTTTTTTTTCTTTTCTTTAATATATTGTCCATTGAAATCAATGGCTGAAAATCTGCATGCACTTTTGACACCTTTTTTTGGCACGAAGTCCGTGACAAAATACATGCCAAAAATTTGAACATACCCTTAACATCCTTGATACTAAAAAAGTTAATGAATAAATAAACATTCAAAATACAACTAGGTACTGTACATACTATGTTAAAAATATGAAGCTACAATAAGGAATAGAAGTAGATAAACACACCACAAGAAAAATTACTGGAGGAAAAAGTTAAGACTCAAAAGGCACAAAAGAACAGCTTAGTATAGTTATTACACGGTAGTTCTAGAAGAAAGGTTCTGCTGAGAAGCCTCCATTTATCTTGCTTTCAGTAATAATTCTAAAATAAATATAATTGTATGACAGGACAAGTCTAAATTATATCTGAGCGCTGAGTCTTACTTCAGCCATTTATAGTCAGATAAGAAATGTCAAATTATATTACCACTTGGTAGAGAGCAAAGTGCCACAGGATTGGGTTTAAAATATCTGTATGGAGGCATATAAATGTTTGTAATTTTATATGGCGATATATCTTACTATGCATGAGTTTGGCTGCAGCATATCTTTTTAAAGAATTGGGCAATTTCGTTCTCCTCGGCTCCCCGCTGTAAATATATTGTGTTTTTATAAGGCACTTTTATATTGTTTATACCAGATTTACCAGATTACTGGAGCCAAGCAGAGCGCGGTGCACGGTATCCTAAACCATCCAAGCATTAATCATCGTCATGCTCCCTTCTTCTACTGATTATCCTTTAAATTTAAAGGGGCATTCCGCTAAATGAATGTTTATCACGTAGTCACTGTACGAAGTGTGAACCTTTACTCATTCTTATCATGGAAGTAATCTCCCATTCATCATAATAATGGGGCCCTAGATGACAGGTTTTATTGTATCCATGGAAGGAGTTTTATTGCAGTTTATGTACGTAATAAAATAATTATCAATGAAATGGCATGTGCGGGTTTATTTGGGCATCTACCGACATATCTCCATTATAAATTATCATAGCATGTAAAGGGGCCGCTAAAGTGGATCTAAATAGAAAATGATTTATTGCTTAGATCAAGATCATTTTTTATGCAAAGGGTATGAAAATGTGGAATATCTTCCAGTATTTACACTGGCAAACACAATAGGCTGTCGCTTACAAGGTTGGGCTGTGTACACAGTGGTCAGGGCATAACAGGGGTGTTTCTACAGCATTAAAGAGGGTTTACGGGGTGTTTAATATTGATGACCTATCCCAGTGATTGCTAACCTCCAGCACTCCAGCTGTGGTGAAACTACGACTCCCAGCATGATTCATTCATTTCTATGGAGTTCTGAAAACAGCCAAACAAGTGTGCATCTTGGGAACAGGGGCGTAACTACCATAGAAGCAGACCATGTGACTTCTATGGAGCCCAGGGCAAAAAGGGGTCCCGTCTTAGTTGGGATCATCGCCTTTTCTACTGGAGGTGAAAACTTCGTCAGGACTCTACCCTCTGCGTTTTTCACGCACGTGATAAAAAACTGAAGGTTTACAAACAACATCTCTAAGGCCTCTTTCACACGAGCGAGTTTTCCGCGTGGGTGCAATGCGTGACGTGAAAGCTTAGCACCCGCACTGAATCCTGACCCATTCATTTCAATGGGTCTGTGTACATGAGCGTTTTTTTCACGCATCAGTTCTGCGTTGTGTGAAAAATGCAGCATGTTCTATATTCTGCGTTTTTCACGCAGCCCTGGCTCCATAGAAGTGAATGGGGCTTCAATGAAAAACGCATTGCATCCTGAAGCAAGTGCGGATGCAATGTTTTTTCACTGATGGTTGCTAGGAGATGTTGTTTGTAAACCTTCAGTTTTTTATCACGCGCGTGAAAAACGCATCAAAACGCATTGCACCCGCGCGGAAAAAACTGAACAACTGAATGCAATTGCAGACAAAACTGACTGAACTTGCTTGCAAAATGGTGCGAATTTTCCTGAATGCACCCTGAACGCATCCGGACCTAATCCGTCGCACTTGTGTGAAAGAGGCCGTAGCAACCATCAGTGAAAAACGCATTGCACCCGGACTTGCTTCAGAATTCAATGCGTTTTTCACTGAAGCCCCATTCACTTCTATGGGACCAGGGCTGCGTGAAAAACGCAGAATATAGAATAAGCTGCGTTTTTTACGCAACGCAGAACTGATGCGTGAAAAAAACCGCTCATGTACGCAGACCCATTGAAATGAATTGGTCAGAATTCAGTGCAGGTGCTATGCGTTCACGTCATGGATTGCACCCACGCGGAAAACTTGCTCATGTGAAAAGGGCCGAAAGAAATAATTTTTAGCAAATGAAGCAGTGGAAAAATTGCCCAAGGGTCATTTAAAAGGGTTTAGGCAGAAACCCTTCTGTCCTGTGTGGGGGGCCTGGTTTGATCCTTGCTATGGGGCTCTTTTTGTATGCATGCCACTGCTTGGGAGTCTTAGTTTTACCACAGTTGGACTGCCGGAAGTTAGCCATTACAGACCTATCCTTAGGACAGGTCATCTGATCTGTAGGAATCCGAATCCTGGCACCCCCACCAATCAGCTGTTTGAGGAAGTCATGGTGCTCAGGTGAGCAACCAGACTCCTCGCAGCTTACCAAGCACAGTGCCATGTGATAGTGGCTGTGCTTGGTATTGCAGCCCAACCCCATTCACTTGAATAGGACTGGGCCGTGCTTAGGCCATGTGATCGATGAATGTGATATCACATGGCCTAGGAAGAGGCCACAGCTCTCCTCAGAGAGGGGCAGTGTCTTCATATAGCTGATTGATGGGGTTGCTGGGAGTCAGATCACCACCGATCTAATACTAATGACCTATCATGAGGATAGGTCATCAGTATTAAAGTGTCAAAAAACCCCTTTAAAAATCATAGAGTTTTCTATGAGGTCCAGGGGCAGTAAGGACCCACTCAAATGAAAAAATGCTGCTACTTAGGCCTCTTTCACACGGGCGAGATTCCCGCGCGGGTGCAATGCGTGATGCGAACGATGTGAATCCTGACCCATTCATTTCAATGGGGCTTTTCACATGGGCGAATTTTTTCACGCATCAGTTTGCCGTTGCATGAAAATTGCAGCATGTTCTATATTCTGTGTTTTTCACGCAGCCCTGGCCCCATTGAAGTGAATGGGGCTGCGTGAATAACACATTGCATCCGCACGCAAGTGCGGATGCAATGCGTGATTCACTGATGGTTGCTAAGAGATATTGTTTGTAAACATTCAGTTTTTAGCACTCGCGTGAAAAACGCATTAAACCACTTCGCACCCGCACGGAAAAAACTGAACGAACATACGCAATCGCAGTCAATACTGATTGCGATTGCGTGAAGATTGGTGCGGATGCGTGCAGATTTTACGGAATACATCCGGACTGAATCCGTGACGCCCGTGTGAAAGAGGCCTTAGGAGAAAGCTTCATTCCATTAAAGGGGTTGTCCCACGAAAAATATTCAACAATTTTCAAACCAGCACCTGGATCTGAATGCTTTTGTAATTGCATGTCATTAAAAATTTTGTATAGACACTGAGCAATTCAATAAAATGTATCTGTATAGGACACTTAATTTCTTATTTCTTTGACCTGGTCACTGAGCAGGCCACACATGCTCAGTTTCAACTTTTAACTGCCTCCTGAGCTGTGATAGGTAGAGCTGAGACACGCCCCATGAGCTGCATCAGAAAAGACACTCCCCTTGAGCCGTCAGCTTGATATAAATCTATCAGAGCCATGAATGGGGAGATCTCTGGATCCATGTGAGGTACAGGGCTGGTTTTAGCTTTGTTAAAAAGAGGTTGTCATGTACAACATGATGTCTGATTTTCATTTTTTACATTATTCGTGGGATAACCCCTTTAAGTGAAATGAAGACCACATTAAAATTTAGACATCTTCTATTAAATCAAATGTGATGTGTGTAGATCTTTAGGCTTAGAGCTCCCCCTAATGATGGCTACATGTAAGCAAAAATTGTATCAAATAAAGGTGTATTTTGGAATAATTTTGCCCATTTAGCTGGTGTAAGTCAGTATACTGCCAACAAACAGCATGGGATAGCGTAGAAGACTGTGATATTCCATGCTGCAGTGTCCTGCAAAAAAAAGGATCAATTTATTGGAGGCCATAATAGCCTATGGGTGACGTAACTGCCCATATGTGGACAGTTATCAAGGGAACTCCCGAGGCAGACTGCAGAGATGAAGGCAACCCTGGGGCTCAAACACTGATTATCACTGGGAAGAAAAATGATCTTTATTAAAAATGAAGGTATGTGGGAAAGCAGAAACCTCCCATCTCCCTCTCCGTTGTGCTACTTGTTGAGATCCTTGTGTGGAAAGCAAGAGAGCAGCCTCTTCTCCTGCTTTCCACACAGCAATTTACAAATTTCTGGGGTCGTGGAGGAGGACAGAGCAGATATAAATCCTCATGTCCTTTCTCACATTGTTTCCGAAGATGGGAGTGGGGGGAATGTCTCAGAGCCTGAAGTCACTTCATCTGCTGCTGATAGTGGTGCGGCAGACTGAGTGAGGAAAGGGTTAACAGACTGTGCGGAGAAGCTTGGGATGCCCTGTAATACTGTGCAGCTAATAAGGACTGGTAAAAAGGATGGGGATGTATGAATGATGTGTCCTACTGTATGTCTATAAAGTGGGATTCGTTACAGACGTCTGCCAGAGGTAGTGTTGAGTGAATTGAGCTTTGGATCCTAAATCCGAAGTCGGTTCGTTCAAAACTTTGTTTGAATGCTGTACGGAGAGTCGTCTTCATACAGTATTCAAATGTATGGGCTCCGGCGAGGGAAATTCATTATTCCCAAAGTCTCTTGTAACTTCAGTGAATAAAACTTTAAAACAATTTTAAAACATTGATTTGCAGTCAGTTTTGGTACCGAGGTACCAGTTGGTGCCATAGCCGACATTGGATCCATGTGTTAAAATGGTTTTAAAGTTTAAAAATTGACGGCCAAAGTTATTCACTGAAGTCCCGTGATAATTCATTTCACCTCACTGGATCCCACACATTTTAATTCTGTACAGAAACCCAACTATACATCTGATGAAAGGCTATAAACGTGATGTGACCTCAGCCTCATTATTATTTTCATAATTATAAGTGTTGAGCAAATTAAAGTAAACAAAGTGGACTTCGATCCAAATAGGAAATACTCTATTGGCTGCGATGCCGGATTTTCTTATGTTTCGCAGTAACAAATCGACTTTCCCTGAAATGGCGGTAAAAAATTAAAAAAAGATCATACTTACCACATCCATTTGAGTGCGAAGAGTCAGCAGTGGCCAACTTGCTTGAAGATCCCGCTCCCAAAACCCAAAAAATGCTATAATATTGATCTCGTGATGAATGTGGCAACTGAGGGATTTGATGAGGGGGGCATAGAGTGGCAGAAATGCGGTTCCCTGTTCTTGCACCCACTATTTCCAAAAAATACGCTTCGTGATGAATTAAATCATCACAAGGCTACATTTTTTGTAAAATTCGTCAAAGAAGCCGAATCGAATTTGGAAGAAATTCGCTCATCTCTAATTACTATTATGTTCCCACCACTCAAGCAGAATGGCTATCCCTGGCTGTTTACATGGACATCCAAGCTTAGATCTGTGAGGTATCCAGTTTTAATGGATCATAATGGAAACATAAAAAACGGAATGGGATCTGGATATCTTAGGAAAGAACAGCGGTGTAGAGAAAGTGCCTCTCAATTCCAAGATTAATGTAATTTTATTTGGCCAACACATTTGAAAATTGATCCAATTTCTTCATCAGTTACTCAATGGACCTAATGAAGAAACTGGATCAATTTTAAAATGTGTTGTTCATTTAAAATTGAATTTCAATTAGTGTTGTCCTTCCTTAAGATGCTTCTCTCCATCTGAGTTTCCGGCCAGACACTAAGAAAGATACTGCCATTCCACATTCATACTGGAGGCAGTTGTGTGTTATTAGCACAACTCAACTAGATGAGTGCATTCTCTTTACACATCACCTCACCATTCCTCCATCACCTAGCACCATTGGTGGCTTTTATGGATGCCATTTGTTTATAGTTGAATTTAATTTTTTACTGTGTAGAACAGCAGCGCAACCTTCGCTATTCAGATAATTCAAAGCACCGGAAAACCTCACAGGATGGCAGCTACGTAAATCCAACTCATGGCTTCTGCATTTAGAATAATTCTTTTGAAATCAATTGGGACATTAGCTGAGAGATTTCTATACGTTATTCTGTAAAAATGATGGATGAGTATAACATAAAGATAACTACCAGCAAGAGTAGTGCCTTACAAAGGCTTGTTTAAGTCTCTGCAACTACATTAACCTACATCAAATCATATAGAGCCCATTTGTTATATTTTTAGAACCCTCCAACCTTACATTATTTCTAAGTAACCTTCACGTGAAGTCAGGCATCAAGCATTATCTGACAAAAATATGGAGAAGAAACATTGGAAAACAAGTGCAGTCCCTACAACATATTCATCTTGTTTACCTTATATTACAAGGACATTTATAAAACAGTGGTAATGCCAAGGCAGTGGCTATATGTGCTATATATTGTAAGTGATAAATAAAGACCTACAGATGAGGAATACCATAACCGTACAGCCACATGGTCAGGTTTCATGATGTAGTTTTGGAATCTAAAATCAGGATTTGATTATAAAAGTAGTGAGAATAGACATAACAGATATGTCTGCCTCTTCACTTCTGGTTTTGGCTTCCAAAACTGCATCAGGAAACCTGAACATGTGGCCATACCCTAATGAATGCTTCTCCTAAACCTTTTCCAAATGGTTTGCTGGCCATTCTTATCTCAGCTAAGGTGCATCAAAGACTCTGTTATGAGGTTTAGTATTGGTTTGAACATGAACACTTTCATGGTTTTGTTTTTGTACCCATCAACCCTTACCTGCAGTGGTTGGTCTACTTGTGATAGAACTTGCTGTAGTAAACGGATGTGAATCTGCAAAACCAACACATTAAAGTGAAAGGCTTTGATATAATCTATGAATGTAATCTTGCATAATAATGGTCAATTTTTTATAATTACTATAGACAAAACTGTTGCTGTTATTGTTTTATTTTTTAATCTGAAGTCATATTAAAGTGAAAGCGTCACCATGAAAATGCAGGCAACATGTTATAGAGCAGGAGGAGCTGAGCAGATTGATATATGCTTTTTCTAGACTTAGAAGTCATAT
Source organism: Rhinella marina (assembly GCA_900303285.1). Lineage (NCBI taxonomy): Eukaryota > Metazoa > Chordata > Amphibia > Anura > Bufonidae > Rhinella > Rhinella marina. The sequence goes on along the minus strand of ONZH01011021.1, from coordinate 29,496 downwards.
AGTTCTAGTCCTAGTTACTGAAGGACAACTACATGCTTAGTCATGTAGAGTCCATATGACTGCTAAGGATAGAAAGATCAAAAGTTTAAATGAATAAATTGTAAGTTTTACTGACTTTTCCTATAAAACTATTTATCAATCTGCTCAGCTCCTCCTGCTCTATAACATGCTGCCAGCAGGTTGCACTGCATTTTCATGTTGACAGGTTTCCTTTAATATCTGATCTTGAGTAAAACACACAAAAAGATACAGACAAAGGGGTCTGTAAAGACAACCTAGGTGTATTTCAGACACAGATTGTGGCACAGTCTGCAACTTCTCCCCGCTCATACCAGGTCTAAAAAAGTGGGCATGGCATGGACAGGGAAGGGAATGGGTCGGTAGGCCCATCTCATTTACCATTTTCTATGGCTGTTTCAAGCAGAAAAGGTCTAAATGTAAGACAGCTCAGAAGTGGTGGCTCCACCGCCAGCTTAGGGATTTATTAAGACTGGTGTCTAAAATGCCGGTCTTAAAGGGGTTGTCCGGGTTCAGAGAAGAACCCGGACATACCTGCAATTTCACCCAGGCAGCCTGCCTGAAGAGGACATCGGAGCATCTCATGCTCCGATGCCCCCCCCTTGCCCTGCGCTAGATCGCGCAGGGCAAGGTCTCTTGTTTTGTAAATACTCGCTGCCGGGCGGGTACTTCCGCCCGGCAGTGAGTTCGGTGACGTCACCGGCCTTAATGGGCCGGCTTTAGCGCTGCCCTAGCCGTTTTACTGGCTAGGGCAGCGCTGAAGCCTGTCCATCAGCGCCGATGACGTCACCGACTCACTGCCGGGCGGAAGCCTCTGCCCGGCAGGGACCGTACGTCACCGGAACCCGGCGAAATTCCTTTGCCCTGCGCTAATTAGCGCAGGGCAAAGGAGGGCATCGGAGCATAGGATGCTCCGATGCCCTCTTCAGGCGGGCTGCCTGGGTGAAATTGCAGGTATGTCCGGGTTCTTCTCTGAACCCGGACAACCCCTTTAATAAATGTGCCCCAAAGTAGGGGTTTTCCAAGTGTTTTTTACTGATGACCTATCTTCTGGATAAGTCATCAGTATCTAATCGGTGGAGGTCTGACACCTGTCTCAACATCAGTTGGTTGAGAAAACACCGGTTGCTTTCTCTCTAGGCTTATAAAGCTCAGCGATACCATGGTGATACATGACATGAAAAAGTTCAAAAACTCACCAAAAAGTCTAAAAAAAATGATTTTACATAAAAATGTGATTTCAACATTAAGTCATTTTCTGATGACACATTCCCTTTAAAAACGGATGGCAATTCAAGTTATATGTGGATTCTTTTGTAGAAATTTGATGCAGAATGGAGATAAGATTTTTTGAAATTGTTAAATACTTTACTATATATATGGGATAATTTTATAACACATTAAAATGTTTTTTATAACATTTCAACAAACGACTGACAAAGTCATTATCACTTAGATCACAAGACTGGTTCTTTTAGGGTTTGGATACTTTTGTGTAATATCTAATTCTTAAGCAGAACTGTGGCACCTTCTTGAAAGCTCGATGAATCAAGACGTGAACATTGGATGTCATTACTTCAGCTCGCTTTGTTGGTAATGTGCAAAAGTAACACTAGAGTTTTATGATCCATTCTAGGCCTTATGTGGCAAAAATTGCAGAGAAGTACATGCTATCGATTTTATGGAACTAAAATTGCAGTTTTTTTTAAAATAATTACATTTATTATTATTATTATTATTATTATTATTATTATTATTATTATATGTGTATTTTTTAAATACACATATATCAAGAAAAACAAAAAGAAAATACAAAGAAGATTAGTATATTTCAGATATACCCAGGGGTGCACCACCAATGAGCCCAGGTGAGGTGATTGCCTGAAGCAGCACCAGGTAAGGGCAAGAAGGGGGCAGCAGAAGGGCCATGGGCAATGAGAACTTTCATTGTGGCAAAGGGTTTAGGTTAAGAAATTGGCATTTGGTGGAGGGGGTGCCATTTAAGTTTTCACCTCAGGCAGCAGAAGGGCTAGGTGCACCCCTGGATAAGTCTAACCCATTTTTACCCTAATCCCCTTGCAATGTGTCCCGTACCCCCCCAGACGAATATAAAACCCATGTGGTGGGAGCGTATTGAGGGTAGATGGACCTCCCCGGCTAACCTGTAACCTCACTTAATATTGTAAATTTTTGATCTTTTCGTTCTGAATAACATACTAAGCTTCAGTACGCCAGATTCATTAACATGTCTTTACCTGTGATCATTAGGGTTGAGACATCTATTTTGTACTTTTCTGTGAGTTGCGAATGGTTTCCCTGAATCCCAAGAGTTAGAGCCTTCTGAATGTTTTCATGCGATAGAACTTGTGTAAATTGAGCAGTGAACACCACAATGACGCTGCCATTTCTGAGAACAGAAGTGAGACAAAACAAAATCATATTGACTGCTTAAAAGAGTTGTGTCACAAAACATTTTTTACATTTTTCAAACTAGCACCTAGATCTGAATACTTTTGTAATTGCACGTCATTAAAAATTTAGCATAGCCACTGAGTCATTCAATAAACTGTGTCTGTATAGCGCCTCCTGCTATTTGTTCTTTTACTTATTTTTTGTCCACCTCAATGAGCTGGTCGCACGTGCTCAGTTTAGATCTTCAACTGCAACTAGGCTTTTACAGTCAAAGGGAGAGAGCTGCAACAGAGTGGACATGTTCCCGGTTCTTCCAGGCTGAAGATAATATAGCAGAACAATTGAAGCAATGAATGTGGGGATCTCTAGATCCATGTAAGGTACAGGGCTGGTTCTAGCGGTGTTAGAAAGAGATTGTCATGTACTGTATACGGATGTAACATGCATGTTAACTAGTTGTGATAACCCACAATGTGTGTGTGCTCACTTTTGCAATCAGTTATAAATGCGACAATATAGCAAAAATGAAGAATATAGCAATTTGGTGAAAGTCGTACTTAAAAATATCTACAGCTTCTACTCAGATCTGTGTCGCCATGGTTACAGACTACAAATAAACCCTGTGTTGTCTGATGCCGCAGTAATACTCCTTTCCATCTGTGCTTTACTTCTCACTGTCTAACAAATGTAAATAGAAAATGCTAAGATATTTCTAATCAAGACTATTTACATAGTTTTATTTTTGTTTTCGGGAAAAAAAAATTATTGCGAGCATAAAAATTACATAGACTTAAAAGTGTAAAAACACTTAAAGGGAATGTTTCACTGATTTGTTTTCCTGTCAGTTAAAACCAGATAGTAACACATATGCTGGCTTTTATTTTCTGATTGCAGATTTTTTATTCTGCAATGGTCTGGAGGAGACATCATTGATCTCTATGGGAGAGTTTTCTAGGCATGCTCTGTGACCTGTGCAGAGGTCATTGTACAAGGAAAGAATAGATAAGCTCTGACAATCACCTATTGTGAATGGAGGATCCTGTCTTATCTATACACAGAGGTAATATCATTATAGGTAGGATTAGTATGACAGCTAAGGAGATAACTGCAGTAAAGTGATCTGTACATACCAAGAAGTGACCACTATAATTAGGCTTAGTGGCTAGTGTGAAAACTGCAGGATTTTATGTTTTTTGTTAAAATATAGATCTTGACATGAAAAAAAAAATCACCAAAACATATTTAAAAATATGTGAAACATAAAAATGTGATTTAAATAATAGGTCATTTTCTGAAGACACATATCAATCAGCAGAAAGACAGTGGAAACTCCACAGGGGATGTGGATTGAAATTTCTGAAACCTCATCCACATTGCTGCTACAGATGTTCTGCACACAATTCTGAAGAGGAGATTCCTCAGCATTTATGCCGCATGAGGTTGTGTCATAATTATCAGTCTGGACTAGAAACAGTTGGGGTCATTTATCAAACTGGTGTAAAGTAGAACTGGCTTAGTTGCCCATAGCAACCAATCAGATTCAATTTTTCATTTTTGACAGTTCCTATGGAAAATGAAAGGCGGAATCTGATTGGTTGCTATGGACAAATAATCCAGTTCTAATTTACACCAGTTTGATCTTTCCCTCAAGGAATAGAAGACAGCCTGAACGATAGTGTGAGGAATAAGGAATCATAATCCAGGTTTTAGACATGATTTATTCACAGCCATCTGTGGCACCTAGCAGATGGAGTAAACACCGCAGGGGTCCTGGCTTCAAAGCAGGTCCTTTGTGTATGATTCTCACATCTCCCAGCCATTACGGAACCAGAGCTCTCTCCATAGGAAGAACCCCCAGCAGGGGGCTATCAGCTTGTTAGAAATGATTCCCACTTTCCAGACATATTGGAGCCAGGAATTAATAAAGAATTATGGACTGGCTGTTTATCCCAAACCTAAGACAATCATATATTTGCGAGGAGGGGACAGAGAGGGACAGGTACATGTGCATAAGTTAGCGGTCACATGTCAGCAAGCGGAGATACGGAGATCTCCAAGAAGGAACCTGATAAGTGTGTCATGTTTGGTCTCCACCTGTAGCTGGAACTCAGGCGGGTCAGTTGGTACCAGAACCCTTTCCCTGTGACCTCCCGGTCTGGAGCTATGGGCAATATTGGTTTTGTGGAGCTTTTTGCTACCAGAACTGGGACAGGAGGGGTTGACTACTCCCGGGGGAGGAGGGGAGTGGCCGGCTGCAGGATAAAAGGCCCCAGGGAACAAAGGCCATTGTCTTTCTCTGAAGGAGGTGTCGCCCGGAGCATGGTGTTTGGAGGGACCCTTGGACAAGCTGCTGAGATCACTGCCCCCATGTGGTTACAGCTAGGCCTTAGAGCAACCCAGAAATCATCTTAACGGACTATCCATCTCTCTGGTAACTGACCATACCACTTGTATTTGCATATCTGACTGTTGCATCCATCTTCTGTGTACGTAGTTATATCTAGTGAGCCCTTAAGGTGATTAAATATATAATTTAATCTTGTACTGTTCTTGTATCTCAATCACGAATCCCCATGTCCGTGTTCTCGGTAATATTGGTAAACGCTACCTAGGGTTATATCAAACGAGAGCTGGTGGCAGTACTACTGGGATGATAGAGTCGGTTTCGGTGGTGATAGCGAAAGGGGTCTCTCAACTAGTCAGGATTGTGAGTAAGCGTAGCACCACACAGGAATCGCGTGGGATACCCTCTCTCCCTTTCTGTGCCTGCCTGTGCCTGTGTGGACAGGAGGCGTCTGTGAAAAAACGTGCCGTACGTAACCTTACACACCCCGAGGGGGCGTGGAACGTCACGTGTTTGTAAGCAAAGACTGAACCGTACCACATGATCCCCACATAAGCACGCGTAAGGGCGGGGCTGTGGGTACAATTCGTCACAGATAGATAGATAGATAGATAGATAGATATAGCTATAGGGGGTGCAAAGGTAGCAGTTGCTAGCGGGCCCAGGAGCCTGAAGGGGCCCAAAGACCCTTGTGGTGCATAAAGATGACACTTGTATTGTAGAAAGTGCATGCTGGTCAAGTTATACGTACGTCTGGCTGGAGGGAAGGGATTAGGTCAAGAATTTGGAATGGGGGGGAGGCATTTCAATTTTTTCCTCAGGCAGCAGAAACACAATATGCTTCCCTGCCCCTGACCACAAAGCACTGCTGGAAGGAGGGCCCAAGCTGAACCCTTCCACCAGGACCCATGAGCCTTTATCTACGCCCCTGGATAGATAGATAAAAATAAATAAAAATAAAAAATTAGGCAGCACTCTCAAAAAATAAAAAGCAAATCAAAATGTATTTACCCATGTGGGACGTGCGACATTTCGGCTCAACTGAGCCTTTCTCTTGTGCTTTTTATTTTTTGAGAGTGCTGCCTGATTTTTGATTTTTGTTGTTGGATCGCTGTCAAATCACTGGGCTTGCACCTGGGCTGTACTTTGCGGTGCTGCCGATATCCTTTTCTATTGGTAGATAGATAGATAGATAGATAGATAGATAGATAGATAGATAGATAGATAGATAGATAGATAGATTTTTTGCATAATCAAGCCATTTTCCTCCCCGGTCATCTTAATTTTTTTTTCAATTCTATTAGTAAATGCTAGAATTTAGAAATAATGATTGCCTATTGCACGAAAAATAAATGCAATTAAGTCTGGCCTGGATTAATTCCATTGTAATGAGGGACTGGAAAGAACATTGCATTTACAAATATAAGCAGCTTCTAATTTAGAGAAGTGAAACGAAATTACTTATGTTCGCTAAATCTTCCAGTGTCATCGCCTACTGAATAAATAGTTTGTTGCTATTCTGCAGTTTCTGACTTTTCTTAGCCCATTATCTCTGCACAGGGAGGATTATTATGCTGACATTTTTTTACTCAAATTGGATTCCAAGCATGCATTGCTCAAGCATACAGTACAGCAAAAAAAGCAGAAATTAATAGTGTAAAATTGATAGAGGTCAATGTAAATTTCAGTTGTTCAAAAAGTTTTCTTCATTTTAAGAACTTAGCTGACTTGCTTCACAGTAAAGTTTCTACTAGAAACCAACTGAATTAATATTCTCGGTGTGGGAACTAAATGATGAGTCAGTTCTACAACTGCGTAGAGAATAACAATAGTGGCAATGGCTTAGGTACCAGAGGTAGACCAACCAGAAGTCTTATTTGGGGTCTTGAAGATAGCGGACCCAGACCTGGTTGGTCTGGTCACCTTACTACTGGGTGCCTATTTAGAACTCCTCTCTGTTAGTCTTGGAATTGGTGCAGAGCTGGAAACAAACATCAAACTCTCTTGTATGAGGTGGTAAAACTCACCACTATGAAAGGAGGATTATTTTTATATTTGTTTTGAAGCCCCTTTTTATGTACACCAGTGTGGCTGAGGAATAATGGAATGGGGATATGGGTTAGGGTTAAAGGGGTTGTCCCACAAAAATATTCTACCAGCACCTGGAATTGTTTTGTAATTGAATGTAATTAAAAATTCAGCAGCCACATTTCAGGCTTCAAACAAAAAGATATAACATTTTACATTTTTTGTGAAGAATCAACAATAAGTGGGTCACAATTGTGAAGTGGAATGAAATTTATTGGATCATTTAAACTTTTTTTGTAATAATAAAACTGAAAAGTTGGGCGTGCAAAATTATTCGGTCTATTTACTTTCAGTTCATAAAACTCACTCCAGAAGTTCATTGAGGATCTCTGAATGATCCAATGTTGTCCTAAATGAGTGATGAAGATAAATAGAATCCATCTGTGTGTAATCAAGTCTCTGTATAAATGCACCTGCTCTGTGATAGTCTCAGGGTTCTGTTTAAAGCACAGAGAGCATCATGAAGACCAAGGAACACACCAGGAAGGTCCGTGATACTTGTCTTGTTGTATATGATGTCTGATTTTCAGTTTTACGTTAGTCATGGGATAACCTGTGGACACCTAGACTGAGGTCAAGAGCCAAGGAAACAGCCAAGGAAGAGGCCACAGGCAGCACAGGGCAGAAGTGGGAAAGCTGTAGCCCTCTTAACCATTGATTATGATATGGCTGCCTGTATTTAGCTTCATGATTCATAATGTTTATTATAAGCTCTATTCTCTTAAAGGGCATCTAGTTTTATCTAAATAAATCCTCAGTGGTCTTCTATTTCAAGCTGAAGATTCAGAGGTGATGCAGCATCCATAATGCATCACACTATTACGACTGTAGTGAGTGTCCGTACAAACGTTGAATTGTATGGTGTGGTTATACGAATAATATGAGGTGTACATCTCTATGCCTGTGATTCTATGGGAAGACATACAGACTTTTTTATCCATTCAACTTCCTCACTAAATCCTAAGAATAGAATGAAGCAGGAGAGGAAAGGGGTTTACGAAGGGTTGCCGCCAAGATCAATCAATTCACAGAAAGTTGGGGTTTGTTAGAATCAGAACATTTTGGCAAATGTGTGTTGAAATTTTCAAATTTTCCAATCAATTCGCTCATCTCTAGAGATGAAGTTTATCGCAACTCGAGATGAGAGATACTCTTTACTGCTAAAGAATGTATGCTATAGACGCTTTACAATTTAAGAATATGGCTTATGGTGCAGTTCTGTATAATCTTCTATACCCTTACCTGAATTCCAAAATTTCTGATGTCCTGTATTCCAAGTACAGTTGACTGGCTTGAAAAATTTCATTCAACTGTTTAAAAAAAAATGTGATAATGTAAATCGTACACAAAAAATGGCATATAATTCCAAAGTAACTCTACAGCAAAATACAAATTTCTAATATCTTTTTCATCTGCTACTCATTTGTATTACTCGTTTGGTCCTGACCAAAATATTTTTGGTAAAAAAGCTTGCTAACAATTTGATAAGAAATTGGAAATTTGCCTGCCAAATTGCTTTTCCACTTTTCTTCTGTCGACACAGTCTCAATCTATCTTTGAGAAGACAGAATGATTGCTATGCAAAATAACCGTGGAGCCCCAGTTATGGGTCTACAACACAGTGAAAGCCAGATATCCCTCAGAGGAAGGAAAACCAAGTAGTCTCCAAGGCATTGCTCCCAGTTAGCCAGAATCCTACTCCACACTGATGAGGGGCAATACCCCGAAACAGCTGTCTGTGGATGGATAACTGGCTTAGGTTTTCCCTGTCACATCCTTAAAGCTTGTAAAAGAGTGGGATCTTGACATAGGGGCCACTTAATGTGGTGGATTTGGTGATCTCTGTAATGGAGACACCCCTTTGCTTGGTTTTCCTTCCTTTGAGGGATATCTGGCTTTCACTGTGTTGTAGACCCATAACTGGGGCTCCACGGTTATTTTGCATATTATTGTTTCCCAGGAAGCTTTGCACTTTGGATTGCTATGTTGAGACTCTTAAATGAGACTCCACGGTGCTTTTTGAAGCTGGTCTCCCTGAGATCAGCTATTGTTTTGTTTGAGAATGATTGCTAGGGATACCTTGCCTAACACCCATAAAAATTCCATTCAGTTTTACAGATGGTTCCCCGCCACCACCTCCACCAAAACCTTTCCACAAATTGAATTAAGGACTCCAACTTATTGCAATAGAAATTCAATACATTATTGTGACATCCTAGAAAACACCTATTTATGGGTGAGGTTTGCATTAGCCCCACCCATTTTATTGGCCTAGGAAACCGCAAATTTGTCTGGACTGTCTGTGAAAATCAGGGACAGTTCCGGCAAATTCAAGACAGCTGGCAGCTATGATGTGGCTCCATATTACAGAGTGGCCTTCCCTAGAAGCAATCACTTTAAGTGGATCTACCTCTATTAAAGGGTATATTTTGGAGTACGTCACAATGTTGAATTGCTCTAATCAAGGAACCCAGCAGAATAAAACCCTCCTTATGTCTCTATATAAAAGTATACAGTATGTACCCATATACCTCAATGGGTGCTGCAAATAAGGACTTGTACTGATCTGTGAGATGCTTTAACCTGTACTCAGCTATGGTGTAGTCATCTAGCTTTACCCATAGCCATATATGTCACTGTCACTTTGACATTACTAATGCTATCTTGGTGTAAAGCAGCTCTAAAGGGGTTGGATGCAATTCTAGGAGACCCCAGAATATTATACATAACTGTTCTGTGCAATTGGGGCACATTTGTTTTGGATGTCCCACATCGAATCTTAAGGCCAATTTGACAAAATTGGTCCAGAAATTAATTTTGGAAAATGCGCTCATCAATAGGCTAGAAGAGATATGGTACCTATTTCAATAAATAAGTCATGTTCTCCAAGATCTGCTGTTGAGGACATGTTGCACAGAAATACTAGGGCACTATTAGAGTGTGATCAAATGCATCAGATTTCAGTGGATTTCTGTCCAAAATCCATGTCAACTCCGCACCCTTTGCATGTGAATGGGATTGCAAGGACTCCATGTACATGGCATGCCACTAATTTCTGATGGAAATGGAAAGGACTTGCCCCATTGAGTGATAATGGGGCTAATTAAGGCATGAATCCATTGTGGATCTGAAGCACACCGGCAGGAAATCTGAATAAGAATTACACAATTTTAATTGTACATACAAACATACCCTTAGGTGGGCATTAATCAAAGGCCATCATTTTGCGCCGATCATTGAAATCTCCTCTGCTGCCGAAGGATGCACTAAATTTATGCCTCATCATAAATTAGCTACATCCTCAGGCAAACCATGCAGTCCCTAGATGGAGTACATTTCAATCGTCATTTATTCCTCCGCCAAACCTCAGCCCCGTCCACTCCCCACTAGCAAACATGGTGTAGAAATGTTGTGTGCACCTAAATTTAGATGCATGGGTGTTCAAAGGTTATATGACTTTTTCACACCAGTTTCTGACATAGGGGGGGGTCATAATAAATTTCCGCCTTAGTGTCTAGTTAGGTCATAATTAAATTCATGTTTTACCTTTCCGCCCAGTATAATGTGTTCATTATGGAAGATAACAGAAAATAATATCTGGAATACTGGAACAATTATTATTTACAACGTGAATTACTCACACATTTCAGAATGCTTCTAAGGGCCAAAGTCTAATCCCTTTTTCCGTATAATTTTGCATACTCATCTTAATCAAGATGACTTTGTTTGGCAGACCTTGTAGAAACAGCTTTATCTCCCCTAAGGCAAGCTACAGCATAGAGCTTATTGGCCGTTGGTAAATTACAGTATTGCCATACACAAGCATAGGATGGCACTAGCAGCTGATAATTGACCTATGGGCGTACCTTAGACCACAGAGAGGTGCCCCACCTTTGTGTCCAGGATAGTGGCTTAAATAATAGCCCCCATTCATATCATCTCCAAGGTGGTGCATCTCTTCCTGTGTTTTGTCCACCCTGAAAGGGGTCAGCGCAAGGCACAGACACAAAACATCAATGAAGTGCTGGTCACTTTCAGTACAAGAAGCAAAGTCTCATGTTGGAAATGATAAGGAAGACAGCAACTGTCTGAACAGCTTTTTACGGCTCTGTATTCTGTGTAAAAGATGAACAAAGCGATTCTATCAATTCAGAATTTGTCCCGAATTTCTTTTAATTTGTTTTGGGTGAACTAGAGAGAGATAATACTCTACTTGAAAACAGATGTGCAAGACAGTTGAAGAAGGAAAGCACATTTGCATATCTCTGGGTTTCTGAAAAATATATTCAAATTAGATTTTTTTCCAAAATGTAAAGAACACTAAACCTGTCTGATGCCAGCGGATTTAAAGGGAGTCTTTCACCTGTTCTGCACCTATATAACTAAGAACACTGCCCCACAGAAGATTGCTGACACATCCCAGACATACCTGTGTGCACTGTGTGTCTGTATTACATGTCACATCCCAGACATACCTGTGTGCACTGTGTGTGTGTGTATTACATGTCACATCCCAGACATACCTGTGTGCACTGTGTGTCTGTATTCCATGTCCAGGAAAAGCACTTTTGTTCTGCAGGAAAACAGCTCCCAAGTGTCCAGCTCTGCTGCTGAAAGTGCCTAAAGTAAACCAGACTGAAGAGCGGAGGGCTGCTTTAGCTGCACATATCTTGGGATTGGTGGCAGATAGAAAAATGGTTCTGACCTTCTTTGAAAGCGACATTCCAAGCTTTCAAATTATACCAAAATAATAGCATTATAGTCAGTATATTAGAAGATATAGCTGTTAAAAATCGAGTTGGGAGAGAAAGCTGTTTTTAGTTTCACTTTCAGCTGGGCACTTGGGAACTGTTTTTCTGCAGAATAAAAGTGCTTTTCATGGACATGGAATACAGACACACAGTGCACACAGGTATGTCTGGGATGTGACATGTAATACAGACACACAGTGCACACAAGTATGTCTGGGATGTGACATGTAATACACACACAGTGCACATAGGTATGTCTGGGATGTGACATGTAATACAGACACACAGTGCACACAGGTATGTCTGGGATGTGTTTGCAATCTTCTGTGGAGCACTGCTCTTAGTTATATAGGTGAAAAACAGGTGAATTACTCCCTTTAAAATTAGCTAATTTGCATACACGTTTCTCAGAAACGAGGAACAGCATTAGCTGGACTACAATACTACTCATGCATACTAGGTTGTCTCCCTAATGAGAAATAACACCCCAAGGCCACTCAGCTAACCAGGGCAATTGAAATTGTAATTTAACTGTTTAAAAGAATGTGATAATGTAAATTATATACTAAAAATGGCATATATAAAATAATTAAAAAAAATATACTAAAAATGGCATATAATTCCAAAGTAACTCTACGGCAAAATACATATTGCTGATATATTTTTCATCAGCTATTCATTTGTTTTACTCAATTATTTTTAAAAGGTCCTGACCAAAATATTGTTAGAAAAAAAGCTCACTAACAATGTGATAAGAAACTGAAAATGTACCTCCCAATTTGCTTTTCCACTTTTCTGCTGTCGAAACAGTCTGAATCTAAGCTTTGAGAAGACAGAATGATTGCTAGGGATACTGTGCCTTATTCGGGACAGTTGGCAGCTATGATGTGGCTCCATATTATAGATTTTTATGGATCTACCTCCATAAAAGGGTGTATTTTGGAGAATGTCACAATATTGCATTGCTCTAATGAAGGAATTCAGCAGAGTAGAACCCTCTATGTCTCTACTAGCTGGAGGACCCGGCTTCGCCCGGGTATATTTAATCTATTTTATTTAATGTTTTTGTGTGTGTCTACAGTGCCAGTCCCTTAATAGAAACATCCACAGCGTCCTCCCCTTTAACTGTGACCTCCACAGCATCTAGGGTGGCCACTGTCTCCACCCCAGAAAGCCGGACCTCACCGGCCATTCCCCCAAACGTGAAGCAGCGCCTCCAGTTCCCATGAAGCCACCCCACTAAAAATGAGGCCACACCCCCTGGCTCCATGAAGACATGGAGGAGAAGCTGTTTGAGCGTGAGCTACTGAAAAGTGACCGGTGGCACGGCTTCATGTTGGGGGAAGGCTGGACATTCTGGCTTTCAGACTCCCTGTCGTTTGTCATGCACAGGGCCTGGATGGACACAGGAATATCCTTTTGAACAGCTCACTCTCAGACAGCAGCACTGTGCAGTCTGAGCATGAGCTGCAGGGAGAAAGTCACTCTTCCTTCCTCCCCTGCAGCTGACAGAAGTTGATTTTTACCCTCATTTTTGCAATCCCTGTCGGCCATGGAGTGAGAGGGGGTGTCACCTGACCAGGCCGTGGCGTGGCTTAGTGGGACCTGGAGTTGGGGCTTTTAAGTCCCTCTTTTGAGGGTGACCAGAATTACAGGTTGATGCCATAGTAATTTAGAAGGAAACACAGTGGGTAGCAGTAGAAGAAGACATCTTGTATTACTACTGAACGGTAAATATGTGAAATTTACATTATATGAGGTAATGATTGATGATGAGTTAGTCTTAAACCTAAACTATATTTATGATAAGCGAAATACCTCTTTAACAGTGTCATCCACAGCGATCTGCCCCTTTAAAGCAGACCTACAGCAGTGAACTGGCTGTGTTGTTGAAACCTGTTGTGTGTGGAGACTAACTGCCTGTGAGCTTCTATTGGCTGATAAGGGTCATGTGACCAGGCTTCAATTGGCTAATGCATTTTTTGGGAATATCTCAGGGACCATATGTCCTGGAGAGCTGAGACCCGTTCTAAAACCTTCCTGGACACCTGTTGTACCTGTGTGCCCAATTTCGTTATTGTAGCTGCGACGGTGCGGATTCCTTTAGCGGACATACACACACACATAGACTCAGCTTTATATATTAGATATAAAAGTATACAGTATGTACCATAGAGTTCTATAGGTGCTGCAACTCAGAACTTGTACTTGTTATATGTGTAAGATGCTTCAACCTGTACTCAGCTATGGTGTAGTCACCTAGCTTTATAAGAAAATATTAGATTTTGAGCACCCACTACACAAGTAAGAAACTTTAGGTGCATGGGTGTTGAAACCACAGTCGTGTGACTTTTTTTTACATCAGTTTCTGGCATAGGAGGTCATAAATAAGGTCCAAAGTCTAATCCCTTTTTCCATATAATTTTGCATACTCATCTTAATCGAGATGACTTTGTTTGGCAGAACTTGTAGAAACAGCTTTATCTCTCCTAAGGCAAGCTACTAAAGCTTAAAGACTGCTGGTAAATTACAGTATTGCCATACACAAGCATAAATCGCACTAGCAGCTGATAATTGACCTATGGGCTTACCTTAGACCACAGAGAGTTGCCCAACCTTTGTGTCCAGGATAGTGGCTTAAATAATAGCCACCATTCATATTATTTCCAAGGTGGCGCATCTCTTCCTGTATTGTGTCTGCCCTGAAAGTGGCCAGCGCATGGCACAGAAAAAGACATCAGTGAAGTGCTGGTCACTTTCGGTACAAGAAGCAAAGTGTCATGTTGGATATGATATGGAAGACAGCAACTGTTTAAACAGCTTTTTCCAGCAAATCTATTCTATCAATTCAGAATTTGAGTGAATTCTGTGAATGACAGAGATAACACTGTACTGGAAAACACATGTGCAAGCCATTTGAGGGAAAGCAAATTTGTAGAAATTAGCTTTTTTTTCCAAAATGAGAACCAGGGGTTGTCTCACTTCAGCAAATGGCATTTATTATGTACAGGAAGGTAATACAAGCCACTTACTAATGTATTGTGATTGTCCATATTGCTTCCTTTGGTGGCTGGATTCATTTTTCCATCACATTATACACTGCTCGTTTCCATGACTATGACCACCCTGCAATTAATCAGTGGTGACTGTGCTTGCACAATATAGGAAAAAGCACCAGCCTAAGTGTGCTCCCACAGTCCTGGCCACCTGGCCTTTGCTTTTTCCTATAGTGTACAAGCACGACCACCACTGATGGATTGCAAGATGGTCGTAACCATGGAAACAAGCAGTGTATAATGTGATGGAAAAATGATGGAAGCCAGCAAAGGAAGCAATATGGACAATCACAAAACATTAGTAAGTGTCTTGTATTAAATTTCTCTACATAATAAATGCAACTTGCTGAAGTTAGACAACCCCTTTAAGTATTTGACTAATTACAAAATAATACTGCTATTGTATAATACAAGTAAACTTCAAACAAAAACTGTGCTTATAAAAAAAATGTTATTTACCATTCTTTGCACATCAAAGGCAAGAATTTTAAAGTCTGCAGAGTTTTGATCTTGCAAACTAGATGTGTATGTTGCTCCTGACACAATTTTGAAGGATCCCCATGCAGTGCTATTGGTTTCAGTGACACCTGTAAAAATAAAAATGAAATAGAAAAAAGAACGGTGAAATATTTTTTAATGTTTCAAGCAAAATATTAATGTTAAAAGTATATAAATTCATTTTTTTCAAAGGAAAACATAATAAATAGAAGAAACTATAATTTCCTTTCAATGTGGAAGAAAATAATGTAAGACATCCATGAATACTAGGTTGTGTATACTGTACATGCAGTATGATAACACTTATGAATTCTGTGCATGGACTGATGAAGGTTTCAATGAAGTTAAGTGGATAATATTTAAAGACATGGCTTTTAGCTTCTTTCCTCAATAGTTACATACTAATCCATTATGAAAAGACCATTTCATTCTTTATTTATATCTTTTTTTTCTTCCTGTATTTTGCTGTTTTGTTGCATTTTACTATACGTATATTATTAGGCTACTTTCGCACTAGTGTTTTTGCTGGATCCGGCAGGGTTCAGCAAAAACACTTCCGCTGCTGATAATACAACCGTCTGCATCTGTTATGAATGGATCCGATTGTATTATCTTTAACATAACCAAGACAGATCCGACGTGAACTCCATTGAAAATTAATGGGGGACGGATCCATTTTACATTGTGCCAGATTGTGTCAGAGAAAACAGATCCGTCCCCATGGACTTGCATTGGGGGTCATGACGGATCCGTCTTGATCCGCATCCTATGACGGAAAGTAAGCCGCAACATGCTGTGGTTTGCTCTCTGGTATGAGAACAGAATGCATTTTGGGGACAAATCTGAAACGTTTTTTTCCCAGTATTGAGACCCTATGAAGGATTTCAATGCCGGAAAGTACTGTATTAACTGTAGTGTGAACGTAGCTTTAAACATGGATACATTGTTCTTCTATGAAAATGTCATGCTTCTTTTTAAGAATTTCTTTTTATTCCAGCTTGGAAAGCTGTAGAAATATAGAGATTAAATCAGTTTTATGATAAAGTCACATTGACTATAGATGGCAAAAAGGGGAATTTGTGTGAAGAGGGTCAGACGTAAAAATCTAACAAACATAATTGTTTAAGCCAGTTTCAAAACAACATGATTTCATGATATTGTGTCATGAGATGTCTATTTTATGTGTGTCTATATGGCCACCTAGCGGTTCAATTGCAGCATCTCAAAACAATTGTCGCATGTTGCAATATTGTGTTTCATTGGTTTCATGCGCATTTGGAGTCCTTAACCAAATCAGAGTTAAGGTAAGGGTGGACATTCTCTGTACCAGTGCTAACCAGTGAGCAACCATGCTGTTTCACCACTATGTGGTGTAGAGTACCTACCAGGCACACTCTTTAACATATGCAGCCATAATTCAAGTTTAAAACAACAAATGTACTTGAAGGTAAATTTCTCACAAAAGGTAGTATGTGACAACTACAAGGTTATCCTACCTAAACGAATTATGGTTTTCATGAAAAGATTGCTAAGGAATGCTAAAAAAAATAGTAACATTCACACATATGTCTACATTTGGAACATTCCCAAATGTACACATTTTGCTAAAATAGACAATGCACAGTAAATAACCCCATAACCTCCCCCTCCCATATATAGGTTGAAAATAATAAAAAAAACTCAATATATCTAAAACTGTTTTCTGAGCAAACAATGCAACTGCTCTTTGGGGGACATTAATCAAACTAAACATATGCCAGGTTTTTGGTGTACAAATGTACAACATGCTGATTGCAACTTTTTGTGACATTTCTGCAACATTTAGGAACCACCCCACTTTTGAAAGTGGTCTGTGTTTAGGGAAAAATGTGAGATTAGACCTGGATATCTGGATTATGGATTACTAACTGCAACACTTGAAATGTGGCAGAAAAGTAACATCCTACTCCAGGCAGCTCCCTGGTGTATTTTTTAAGACTAAGTCATACAACACAATGCGGCTGCAGCAAATACATGAATCTGTGCAGAATTTCATAAATTTGGTGCAACCACACAATGCAAAACCAGACTTAAAAGTGAAATGAAAACAATCTCAAATGATAAATGTCCCTCTTTTGTCTATAAAAACACCAACAATTATACTTTTTATTTACATTACTCTCAGTCTCACAGATAATGTACAAAAAAACAAATATTCATAAAATATGACAGAATTAAAAAGTCATCATCCCTAAAACCACAGATGCTAGCTTATTCAATGTTTAGAAACCTAATACTATGATAATGCAAAAGTAGTGACCTATATCACAGCACTGTATAAAAAAACCCTGAAGAATGTTAATATCTCTTTACATAAGACAAATGTAATTCAAAAATTGTGATTAAATCTATAACTTCTTGCTTAATAACAAAGCTTATGGCCATTTTTTTGTTTATGAATCTTTCTAATAGTTTCCCAAATACTAGCGGCAAATCTTGAAGCTCCTGGCTCTTAATTGCGTATCTATAACAGGATCCCAGCTTACCATGTGCTATTTATAATACTGGGGTCTCCTTATGTGGCAGAGAAGCCTTTGAGCCCCCAGAGGCACTTGGATCCTGGTGTCACTGCCACCTCTTCACCTCTTATAGCTACACTCAGGGGCGTAACTACCATAGCGGCAGACCATGCGACTGTTACGTGAGCAAGAGAGGGCCCAGTCTTAGTTGGGATTATCCCCTCTTCTACTGGGAGTGAAAACTTGGTCAGGACTCTGGGCCTAGTTTGATCCTTGTTATGGGGCCCTTACTTCTCTATGTACGTCACTGGCTACACTCCTGCTTTAACGTATATTAACATATATTAATAATATCATAATTGGTTGCATTTAAAAAAGAACAATCACTAACATAATAGATGCAAACACTATATATGGACTAAGCCATCACTCTGATATCATAAAATCTGAGAGTCTTAGCCAATATATTTTGATCAAAACACATACTGTATGTGCCGGCCTACCAGCGACAAGGTGATCTCAGTCAGGAAAGACCTACTCTAAAACATATGTCTCTGCCAGTGGGCATCTACATTCAGAAGTTTTTCATCTTTAATTAAAAGAATAAGTTCAGAAAAGTATTCTTTTTTTTGGTGGCAGATATCGTCTTGTCTGTCTTCTAACCTGTAAATAGGTGTCCAATGTTTTGAGAAATTTGTATGGGACAAATCACAAAATATCTGGATTTGCAGAAATTAGAATCATTTGGGAAATTTGTAATAAATTCAGTTTGTGGAGAAGGCCAAGAAAGATCTTACAATGACTCTGAGGTCTAAGTGTACAGACCCCTCCCCAATCGATAGCATCTTCTGATATGTTTCAATGCCTTGTTACAGACTAGCTAAAACCAAAGCCTAATTTCAACCATATACAAGAAAAACAACAATCTGCGCAGTTGGCTAAAGTGTAGAGCATGTATTTTTATTTGTTTTTGACATCTGACTGCATGACACTGTCATACATTACAGAAAACCTGTTTCATGATGTTTCCAATGGAGTTCATTAGTGGAGCCTGTACAAGAAATAGATAAATTGCCTTGCTGAATCCTTGAACTGCCTTATTTAAGAGCTAACTGTCAGAGACAAAATGTGAGAGTGATATGCTACAAGTTCAAGACTTCCTTTCATAACAGCTTAAACTGAAAGATATTGGTTTCGGGACAATGAGAAAGTAACCATGAATCTCACAGAAAAATGACGGATAATCGTTAAGACAGTATTGCTAGCAAAGAAAAAAAAAATTCCATCTCCAAACTTTCCTTGATGCCCCTTACTCGGTGATTGAATTGCTTGTAGACCTTTATTACATATTTATAGCAGAAGAGGTATTTAGTTGGGATACTTAAATGTCAACGGGAATGTCAATAATAAGATACAATGTACAAAAGAAAAACCAAAAGCCTAAAAAAGCAGCACACTGACAGAGCTAATACATATGTAATTCTTAAATGTCTGGATTGTTTGAATTGCTTTACCACTATATTTACAATGTTTAGAAATGTGAGGTTCTTAAAGAACATTTTGATCAAATTGTGCAAGTTCAACTGCAATAACAAGAAGACGTCTTTAGCTTCAGCCTCCAAAATTAACTCAGGGCAGATAGGATCCAGGTACATTTCTGGAACATAGAGAAAATAAAGTAGATGAGCCCTTTTTGTTTTCCTCCATTGCAGTATAATTTAGCTTCAAATTCTGTTTCTATGAAAATCTGTTCCTAGCCTTTGGAGCCTGGAGTGCCAATTGGTACTCATAATCAGTGAAGGCCCAAAAGGGATCCCTACAATTTTTGTCCTTGGTCACATGTTGCAGCTGGGCCTCTAGATCTTGCACACTTGTAGGTTGCTGAAGCTGACATCCCAGCTGGTCCCACGAATGTTTGATTGGCGATAAATAGGGCAATTGGTCAGGCCAATGAAGTGTTATAGTCTGGTGGAAACATTCTTGGAAAACACTTGTTGTGTGAGAATGAGAATTATCCTGCTGAAAATGCCAGTTAGAAGCTCTGCCATGTCACTACTAGGGTTGACCGACTGTCATATGCAATGGCTCCCAAGATAATCACACCAGCAGTTGGAGCAGTGCGTCGCTCCATAGTAAAGTCAAGATTGAAGTGTTCCATTCTCAAATCCAACTGTGATTGGATCCCTTGATTTGCTGGTAAAGAAGATATGGTTGCAGACCATAGCAGTCTAGGTTTCTCATTCACAACACCACTGCAAGCAAAGTTAACAGTGGCTGGCTGTCAAAGGCAGTACACATTATAGACACCATGACAACAAATTATCTTCTACTAACTGCCTGGAAATGGAACAGAAACAGGGGTCTGTAATGAAGGTGCCACCTGTGTCTGGACGTTGCACAACAAAACTGTGGGAGCTGATCATTCTTGTCAGAAGACCAAACAATCCTCTCCTCTGGTGGTGTGTCTAGGCCATTCGGAGCTCATTCGCTGTGTGTGAATATCCTCACAGAAACACTGCTCCCAAAACCGCAAAACAGCTAGATCAGAATAGCCTAGATGGTAGTTGATTTGTCAAAATGACCACTCTGCTTCTTTCAGTCAAGTGATGTACCGCTCTTAAAGTCTGTGTTCTAATGCAGAGTACAGTACACGTCTAGAAGTCAATGATCGCCAACCAAGAGGTACACTACCTAAAGGTAGCCTCTGAGAACTTGTTTATATAGCAGAAGGAGAAGCACTTTTATGCCATCTTGTGACAAAATACAGTATCTAATCAGACCACACCTATAATTATTTAAATAACATGAATGTTTGCTAAAAAGCACCTAAAGGACTTGCAGACTGTGAGAAACAAGATTCTCTGATCTGATTAAACCAAGATTAAAACTTTTTGGCCTCATTTTTAATTGTCATGTTTGGAGGAAACTAGGAACTGCCCAATACCATCCCTAAAGTGGAAGCACATTGGTGGCAGTATTATGCTGTGTGGGTGTTTTCAGTGGCTGAGACAGGGAAACTGGTCAGGGTTGGAGGAAAGTTGAATGAAGCAAAGTACAGAGATATGGGCCGAAGTTTCACCTTCTAATAAGACAGTGACCCTAAGCACACAACCAAGAAAACACATGAATGTCCTTGAATGGCCTAGCCAGAGCCCTAACTTGAACTCAATCAAAAATATCTCGAGAAACCTGAAAATGGCTTTACACAGATGATCCCCATTCAACCTGACAGAGCTTAAGAGGAGCTGTAGAGAAGAATGGCAGAAAATCCCAAAATCTGAAGTCCACAATCAGGTGTTTTTTTTCCTGCCATCCATAGTGTCTGACAGAAGAAAAAACCCTTGTCCTTTATTTACAGTACCTTTTTTAATTTCCACTATGCATGTGTCAATACATGATGTGCACAGTACAAATCAGATGGTTGGCCTTTTCTGCAACCAGGGTTCTGAGAAAGGGATGAATTAAATGGATTGGCCAGAAATTTTTCATATGGTGCTGCCATTTTCTTTTTCCACTTAGAAGCCTCTTTAAAAAAGATATTTCTGATTCAAGGCATTATGTTCATGGTGTGATGTGGGGTTGTGGTCTTTAAAATAGACCAGGGTGTATGTCTGTAAAAATTGTGGGCCATCCATGTCTTTAAGTTTAGATGTCCAGAAAAAAAATGAGTAGGATGTCAACCCTGGAGTGCGATCAGTATTTGTTTTAGTGATTTAGTGACTGTATTTACTTAAGGGTTTTTGTCTAAATACACTTTGAGGTCTGGTCTGGAGTCTGCATTCATTTTGGGGTATGCTAAAGGAGTTCTGATTACTACTAGTGATGAGCAAAGCAAGCTTCGGATCCTAGGTCCGAGTCGCTTCACTCAAAACTTTGTTTTAATACTGTACAGAGATTTGTCTTCGTACAGTATTCAAACATACGGGCTCCGGATAGTTGAAATGAGTTTTCACTGAAGTCTCGCAAGACTTTGGTGAATAACTTTGGCATTCAATTTTTAAAACTTTAAAACAGGAATCCAAAGTCGGCTTCAGTAATGACTGATACCTCGGTACTGAAGCCGACTTTGGAACCAAGTTTCAAAATGGGTTGAATTAATTAGTTTAATCACGCCCCCTTCTTACTAACCCTTTCACATTCTGTTTTTATAATGTTATTCAATTATATTTTAATAACTTAATTGTTTTCATATAAACATTTATTTTACTGTGCATTATCTTAATGTAACTTTTTTATTATCATTAATTCACCCTCCATTACTTATATTGTTAGTTTTTATGCTAACCTATCAATCTTTTTACGGTTATAGGGTTAATAGCTAAAAAGGATTATTAAAAAGATTGATAGGTAGAGGTTAACATAAAAACTAACAATATAAGTAATGGTGAATTAATGATAATAAAAAAAGTTAAATATGTTTATTTGAAAACAATTAAGTTATTAAAATATAATTGAATAACAAAAACAGAATGTGAAAGAAGGGGCGTGTTAATTAAGAAGGGGCTTGTTTAAACTAATTAAGGTTCACAATTAGGTAATATAGCTTAACCAATGGGGTTTAAGGAACTTTAAGCATTCATTTATCAGGTTGGATAGGGATTATCAGTGGACAGACATTTTCAGATCTCTACAGATGTTTAAGTTCAGGTCAGGGCTCTGGCTGGGCCACTCAATGACATTCACAGAGTTATCCCTAAGCCACTGTTAGTGCCAATGTGTTGTCTTGGCTGTGTGCTTAGACTCATTGTCTTGTTGAAATGTAAACTTTGTGGAGGACTTTGTTTGTCCTCCGTAGTGGCTAGAATGGAGTTGCTTGAAGGAGGTCTGTGACATCACTGGTCACATGCTTCTTCATGGTCACATGACCAATCCCGACTGCAGGAGCTTGTTGAAGGAGGAGGGGCTGCCTTCCTGGAGGACACAGAGCTTCATGGGGATCATTATATATATAGTACAGACCAAAAGTTTGGACACACCTTCTCATTCAAAGAGTTTTCTGTATTTTCATGACTATGAAAATTGTAGATTCACACTGAAGGCATCAAAACTATGAATTAACACATGTGGAATTATATACTTAACAAAAAAGTGTGAAACAACTGAAACCATGTCTTATATTCTAGGTTCTTGAAAGTAGCCACCTTTTGCTTTGATTACTGCTTTGCACACTCTTGGCATTCTCTTAATGAGCTTCAAGAGGTAGTCACCTGAAATGGTTTTCACTTCACAGGTGTGCCCTGTCAGGTTTAATAAGTGGGATTTCTTGCCTTATAAATGGGGTTGGGACCATGAGTTGTGTTGGGCAGAAGTCAGGTGGATACACAGCTGATAGTCCTACTGAATAGACTGTTAGAATTTGTATTATGGCAAGAAAAAAGCAGCTAAGTAAAGAAAAACGAGTGGCCATCATTACTTTAAGAAATGAAGGTCAGTCAGTCCGAAAAATTGGGAAAACTTTGAAAGTGTCCCCAAGTGCAGTTGCAAAAACCATCAAGCGCTACAAAGAAACTGGCTCACATGAGGACCGCCCCAGGAAAGGAAGACCAAGAGTCACCTCTGCTGCGGAGGATAGGTTCATCCGAGTCACCAGCCTCAGAAATCGCAGGTTAACAGCAGCTCAGATTAGAGACCAGGTCAATGCCACACAGAGTTCTAGCAGCAGACACATCTCTGCAACAACTGTTAAGAGGAGACTCTGTGTAGCAGGCCTTCATGGTAAAATAGCTGCTAGGAAACCACTGCTAAGGACAGGCAACAAGCAGAAGATACTTGTTTAGGCTAAAGAACACAAGGAATGGACATTAGACCAGTGGAAATCTGTGCTTTGGTCTGATGAGTCCAAATTCGAGATCTTTGGTTCCAACCACCGTGTTTCTGTGCGATGCAGAAAAGGTGAACGGAGGGACTCCACATGCCTGGTTCCCACCGTGAAGCATGGAGGAGGTGTGATGGTGTGGGGGTGCTTTGCTGGTGACACTGTTGGGGATTTATTCAAAATTGAAGGCATACTGAACCAGCATGACTACCACAGAATCTTGCAGCGGCATGCTATTCCATCCTGTTTGCGTTTATTTGGACCATCATTTATTTATCAACAGGACAATGACCCCAAGCACACCTCCAGGCTGTGTAAGGGCTATTTGACCAAGAAGGAGAGTGATGGGGTGCTACGCCAGATGACCTGGCCTCCACAGTCACCAGACCTGAACCTAATCGAGATAGTTTGGGGTGAGCTGGACCGCAGAGTGGAGGCAAAAGGGCCAACAAGTGCTAAGCATCTCTGAGAACTCCTTCAAGACTGTTGGAATACCATTTCAGGTGACTACCTATTGAAGCTCATCAAGAGAATGCCAAGAGTGTGCAAAGCAGTAATCAAAGCAAAAGGTGGCTACTTTGAAGAATCTAGAATATAAGACATATTTTCAGTTGTTTCACATTTTTTTGTTAAGTATATAATTCCACATGTGTTAATTCATAGTTTTGATGCCTTCAGTGTGAATCTACAATTTTCATAGTCATGAAAATACAGAAAACTCTTTGAATGAGAAGGTGTGTCTCAAACTTTTGGTCTGTACTATATATATATATATATATATATATATATATATACTGCAGCAAAAACCAAGGTGTGGCATCAGTCTACCTGTGTGTAGTAAAGTGAAATTGAGGTTGGAATTGAAGTTTTTTTTTTTTTTAATTTAATTAAACCAGCAAATATATGTGATTACTACAAGACTCAAGGTAGGGAAGTACACCTTTGAGTGATAACGTGAAATTGAGCATGATGCCTAGTCCCCAATAAACTGATTTCTCCACACAGATGCAATTTTTGTGGGGATCAGGTGGAGGGGATGTTAAATTTAATTAAGCAGCATATATACGTGTTTACCAAACAATACACAGGGTGGTGCACAACATCTGAGAGACCCAAAAACGTTCAGGCTACAGAAGGGTTCAAAACAAAAGACCCACTGCCAGAATGTGGGTAGTAGCACCAACTATCTGGCCCAAAGTAGTAGTAGTGGTAGTAGTAGGCCAACATTACAGTTGAGGAGAAAGTGGATGAGATTGTGGATTGGATGGCTCACTCCTCCTCTCAGTTGCAGCAGGATGATGTACAGATGACGTCAGAGTCCAACACTGAGCCGTGGAGCCAGGGGTCACAGCATTCCTCCTGCTCCTTCTCCTTGCAGTCCCAAAGAAGACTTTCAGTGGAGGCTTCTCAGTATTCACTGCCCATTCCTAGAGGGGCACCTTCCTTTTTCCTAAGAAGTGGCAAGAAAACCCCACCACACTCTATGGCAGATAGTGAAGAGAGTCTCCCTGTTAATGACTTGTTTGAGAGCCCTCACCATTTCAGCTGCCCTGAGGAGGAGGTTAGAGAGGAGGCTGGTGACTCTATGCATACCTGGGTTGATGCCGGTGGTAATAGTGGCACCTGTAACCACGGCGTTGGTGATGGGGGCAGCAACAGCAGCAGTCGGGGAGATCAAGGTAGAGGGACACAGGAGCACATCATGATATCTCACAGTTTGATAAAAGCAGCAGGGAGGGTGAAGACAGGACTTGGGAGCCGGATAGGGTTGCTGAGCAGTAGTGTAGAGCAAAGTGATGCATTTGAAGCGGAATTCAGTCCAAAGTTTAGGAAAACTGCGATTCGCAACAAAGTAAAATTTCCTTGCGCTTCATGGTAGCGAATCAGGTTTTCCGAAAATGGCTGCCGCATGTGTTAAAAAGTGAAAGTAAAACGATTTTGTGTTGAACTTGCCAAATCATTTTTTCTGGACAATTTTTGGAAGCTTTGGAATATAAAAATGCATGAGACATGTGCCAGCTTTGGTGTGTTTTTTAAACACGCCGTCAAACATGTGTTTGCCCATAGCTATGCATGTCAGAGTCACTTATACATAATTTACTATTGCTGTCATTGCGTTCCAGAGCTTGGGGAGGAAAGCAATTCATAAAAAATTGATGAAAAGCGATAACATGTTTTCCTAAAAATCCTAGTCCTGGGAGTCTAGAGGGGGATATATCTACTTCCAGTGCAACTGAAACAATTTTGAGTCCAAACCAAACGTTTTAAAAAATCTGGCGAACCGGACCCAAATCTAATTTCAACTGCTTCACTCATCTCGAGTCCGGAGCACACTGGATCAGATTTTCATTAAGAATATCTCTGTACTTTGCTCCTTCCAGCTTTCCTTCAATCCTGACAAATCTCCTTGTCCTAGCTGCTTAAAAACACTCCCACAGCTTGAAGCTGCCACCACCATGCTTCACTATAGGGATGGTATTGGACAGATAATGAACAATGGCTGGTTTCTTCCAGAAATGACTCAAGAATTGATTCCAAAAAGTTCAATATTGGTTTTATCAGACAGGAGAATCTTATTTCTCATAGTTCTTTAAGAGTTTTCCGGGAGTTAAAGGGGTTATCCCACGAATAATGTAAAAAATGAAAATCAGACATCATATAGTACATGACGACCTCTTTCTAACAAAGCTAGAACCAGCCCTGTACCTCACATGGATCCAGAGATCTCCCCGTTCATTGCTCTGCTAGATTTATATCAAGCTGGCAGCTCAGGAGGCGTGTCTCAGTTCCTCCTATCACAGCTCAGGAGGCAGTTGAAGGATGAAACTGAGCATGTGCGGCCTTCTCAGTGAGCAGGTCAAAGAAATAAGAAATTAAGTGGCACGATACAGATCTATTTTACTGAATAACTCAGTAGCTATACAAAATTTTTAATTACATGCAATTACAAAAGTATTCAGATCCAGGTGCTGGTTTGAAAACTGTAGAATATTTTTCGTGGGACAACCCCTTTAACTACTGATGACCTAATTTTTAACAACAGGTTCCCACGCAATGGCGGACACATGGCATTACGACATGTTTACATATACATCACATATATGCAATACACATACATACACCATATACATGGTACACATACATAAATACACCACATATACACTACACTCACATACCACCCAACTTTTAAAAAGCCTAAGGAGCTAAACTATGGAATGGAAGAGCTCATCTCCAGCTGTCAGCCGGATCTGTAATGTTAACAACCAGATCTGGAGAACCTGAGGAAACTGGCTGAATCCCATGCTTGCATACTGTGGAGGAGATCGTTGCATGTAAATGTAGCTTTCTCCTCTACTGATAGGTAAGCGATTGGCAAAAAGGAACACTTCTTTCCAAACAGTCGCTTGCTACATCAGGCCATGTAAAGGGCCTTAAGACACAACAGGATGTTATCAGGGTGAAAGCCATGTGTAGAAGGTATCTTCTGCAGGGCAGGATTAAAAATGGTTATAAAGTGCCACTTACTTTCATAATCATCAGGTTCTGACATCAAAAACTAATTTGTATACAATTATTATAGATATATGTACATCTATATTATTATATTTTAGTATTGTAAGCTTACATACATAAAAAGTCAGTAATGGTACAGACAGTATCTGACACATGTTATCCAGGCCCACCAGAAGAAATTATTCATCATTATTCATCCCATAAGAAATTGATCCTAATGAGCTCTTGGCTCCAAAGTGAACTCAAACTAGGGTTGTGTTCTGCTTGACCATGGGAGCCCATTAATAAATTAGAGCCAGGGCCCACTGTGGATTCTTTAGTATCCTGGCAGGCCAGTTCCAGCTTGGTACGGATATGATCAAGGAGAGAAATAAGCAAACAATATTGAAATTAAAATCCCCATTCAAACATTTTATGGGTCTTACCTGAGCCTTGATCTTTCGTTGCAATCCACCCAAACACGATCAACCCAACGCAGGCACATATGAACATAAGAAGCAGTGCGATGGACCATATTTCCAAGTTGGTCCAGCGTCTTCTCTTGCTCTTCTTCTCTGGCAACTCTGATTTGTCATTAGCCTTCATTATGTATGTGTTCCATAAAATCTTCTCGCTTTATATATATATATATACATATGCAGATGACCGCTTAAAGTAATCTGATCATTAATCTTGGGTGATGCTTCTCAGACAGGCTACAGGAGTTGTGGAAACATATTAAACACTGTGTGCCCAGCACAGAAGGAAAACTGTATTCAAACAGTCATAAATCTTAATTGCAGGTCGTATATAAAAAAGATTTGATGTAAAACTATTTAAATGAAGAACTGAGGCTATTAGCGTGGAGATAAATATTAACTCCTAACATATCACTGCATTGTCTGACATCATGCATTTCAGTAGCAAGAGACAATAAAATCAAGCGTCAAGTCGAGCGTCCTTATCAATTACTCAGCCTCCTAACAACTCAGATTGTTCCAAAGGTCTCTGTCTTGCAACAGTCTCTTGTAAACTTCTTCCAGAATCCTTGGTGTGAGTTGTGTGAAATTATTTCATGTAACTAGGGTTTGTTCACAAAATACTTCCCTGTGCCAGATATGCCCTTGCTATTTCTAGCCTACCTAACGCTCTGTCCATACTGTCACTGGGCTCCTGTGAACAAGGCAGAGCTGGAGAGGGTTCAGAGGAGGGCAACTAAAGTAATAACTGGAATGAGTGGACTACAGTACCCAGAAATTATCAAAATTAGGGTTATTCACTTTAGAAAAAAGATGACTGAGGGGAGATCTAATAACTATGTATAAATATTAGAGATGAGCGAGTAGTGAAATATTCGAAAGTTCGAAATTCGATTCGAATAGACTGCGAAATTCGACTATTCGACCGGATATCGAATCCCATTAAAGTCTATGGGGAAAAAATGCTCGCCACTTGGAAATCTCAATTCGACCACTTGGAGGTCACCAAGTCCACCCTGGAACCTCAGAAAAGGATGCCAACACTGCTGGAATGCAACTGGGACAGCAGGGGAAGCATGTCTGGGTGCATATAACGCGCCCAAGTCGCACTATTACGCCACTATCACAGCCTCTCAACAATACACTCCAAACACAATCTAACCTCTCTGTAAAGTGAGACCATACAAGGAAACCTTCTTTCCTCTACATTGCCATGGACCCCAAGCCAAACTAGACAAAAAAAAGATGAAATTCTGCACCCCTTAAAATCACGTTGCCTATGACAACCACAGATGGCATAGGCAAGGGGGAAAGCAAATAGACCCCACCCCTAATTGTCATTGTGTGTGTGTGTGAGATGTGGTCAGACATGTCTTCTTTAAAATGTAAAAACAACTCAAACACATGCAGAAGCCTTAAAATGCCCAAATTGTTGGCGCTAGAGATATCAGTGACCCGACCTGGCCCAGTGTCATGTCTAGCAGGTAAAGCAGTGGGGATGTTGAGGGATGCGTAGGACCGCAAAAGGAAGGAAGAGGCCGTGGGCTGGCCAGAGGCTCATTGAAAATTTTGTGGCGGCCCAAGAGGTGACACCTCTTAAAAATTATGTGGAGGCCCAAGAGGTGAGACCCTCTTAAAAATTATGTGGAGGCCCAAGAGTTGACAGACCTCTTAAAAATTATGTGGAGGCCCAAGAGGTGAGACCTCTTAAACATTTTGTGGAGGCCCAAGAGGTGAGACCTCTTTAAAAATTATGTGGAGGCCCAAGAGGTGAGATTTTGTGGAGGCCCAAGAGGTGAGACCTCTTAAACGAGGTGAGACCTCTTTTTGTGGAGGCCCAAGAGGTGAGACCTCTTAAAAATTAGAAAAAGATAAAAATTATGTGGAGGCCCAAGAGGTGAGACCTCTTAAAAATTATGTGGAGGCCCAAGAGGTGAGACCTCTTAAAAATTATGTGGAGGCCCAAGAGGTGAGACCTCTTAAAAATTATGTGGAGGCCCAAGAGTGAGACCTCTTAAAAATTATGTGGAGGCCCAAGAGGTGAG